>BDUI01000360.1:52299-75696 GCA_002335545.1 Apodemus speciosus | reverse complement strand
GAACAGAGTATCAGAGATTATCCAGATGTCAAAGGAACTAAACTTAGGAGAATGCGGTTAACTTAGCAACTAGTCATAGTATTTTAAAGCCCTATGGAAAATATTATCTCTTTATTTTTATGAACTTTATTTGAATTAACCCAGATTTGAAAARGTGTATCCTGGTGAATAAAGAGGCCAAAGTTTCAGCAAGTTCAACGGCCTCCCTGGGCCAGAGAAGGACTCTTCACCAATTTTGCAAATGAGGCTTAGCAGCTCAGGGAAGTTCAAATCTGGCTGTCAGCTTTGATGTGTCCCCTAAGATAGGAAGACACCATGTGAGTCTCCCACATGCTCTCTGTGTGGCTTTGGAAAGCAGTTCTTCRTGTATGGTGGAACATAGCATGCAAGTGTCATAGCCACTTTTGAACATTTTCTGAGGGAACTTCTATTCTTTTTAAGCATACCACTTAGATAATATCAATAAATTTTTTTGTAAAATATGGACAAAACTATGAATGTTCTGAAATCCAAGTTAAACTGATGTCAAAAACAGGAAAGAACAAAATTATCAAGACCCAGAGGTTTTAACAGAAGAGCAGATGATATCTAAGGTAGCTTTATTTGGCCAACAGTGAGAAAATGCAGAAGAATTAGAATTAAGAGGAACATGTTTGAATTATGATTCAAGAAGGCAGTGCAGTGCACAATACTACACACACACACACACACACACACACACACACACACACACACACACACAGCATATTTGTGACCAGATTAAAATTGCTACAAAGACTAGGGGGAAATGATCAAAATATTATCAGTTACCTTGCTCCCCTTCAAGTAGCAAGATTTTTCTGTTTTGTATTTCTCAACATATGTGAGAATTAAGTTGTCTTTATAAAGAGAAGTAACTAGAAGAAAAACCTTCACTGAAACTATCTGGCCCATGCATATGAGGCTGGGTTTTGTAAATGAGCAGGGAACTTAAGTCTCAAGCTATAGAAATACCTGCTTGACCAAGGCTGTGAGCAGACCAAAGGAGTGGTTGAAAGCATTGTGGAGAAAAGTCCCCAGGGCTTGTCTTCTCATCTCTGAGAAGGACTGCACGTGCATGTTCCAATGTACTGMGTTCAAGCAGAGCAGSCAAGAAAGATGGCCACTGTAGTAGCCACCACTCTGGGATCACAACAGCACAGTAAATCCAGTGATCTGGGACATAACTCCAAGCTAGTAGACTTACTTCCTGTGGTTATCATCTGCACTGGGTTTAAGGTAGTGGGTGTGTGCATCACTTAAGAGAGTAAATCACACCCTCTGCCCCCACCTAGGTCCCCGCAGCAGCAGCTTTGCTACCCTCTGCCTCCTCATGGCCCCCTTTTCCCTAGCCTCCAGACTCCATTTCTAAGGACACTGAGAACAATTTATTCATCTTCAATTTATTTGAGAGGAAAAAAAACCTCATATTCCATAATATTAATTCCTGAAGCACATTCAAAAACAATTTTTATTCCTTGCTGAACTTTGGGTCTTTGAAAGATATTAATGCGGACAGTCTCTGATATATTAAGAGTTGGGAGCCATTTTAAGGATCCCAAACTTAGCAAGCCTTAGAAGGAGGTCTGAAGGCAAAGTGTGTTATCTTATACACTGAAATGGATCTCAAGCTTCCTGCGGGGCGAGGCACTCCTGGGGATGTAGTCTTATACATAGATTATGTTGCATTCATTTAAAGCTGGGCTGCTTTGTAGAAAGAATCGGGGTTATTTGGGGTGCTCCTTTCTTATTTTAGAGCAGGTTTTGCTGTCTCCAGTTCTGAAATGCTCTCCTTACAGGTTTAGATGTACGTTCTTAAGATTCTGAAGCCACKAGAGAACAGCAATGAGGTGCTTTGAAAGTGCATTTCCAAGCTGTCAATGGCCTTTTGGAGATTTTATCATTTTGAGTTTTGCTATTTTTTCACAGACAGCATGTAATATGAGCCCAGTGCTTCTTTTTAAGCTTTAGTATTATATTAATACATGCTGGTGTTTTGGGCAGACAGATGAACATTAGAAGCATAGTAGGCTCTTACATTGTTACAGTGTTCAAGGGATAGGTGATAATGCTTAGAACATGGTGTGTGTGTGTGTGTGTGTGTGTGTGTGTGTGTATGTGTGTGTGTGTGTGTGTGTGTGTGTGTGTGATTGTTCATTTTGTGTTAGAATTTTCTGCTGTTTCAGAAAAGCACAAATCAGGGAGCCTTAAAACTGAAGATTTTAAAGTACATTACGCAGATTATTTTTTCTCTCATCTGATTTAGTAGTTGTCTTGGTGTTCATGCGCTTAGCAGAACTTTATCTAAATATGTTGGTTATCTTATAACAGACAGTCACCATCCCTAAGGACAACTTGCTCCTGTACATTTTCCATCTTATCTTCCCAAAATATAGATGGGCTCAGGCCATTGCTTGTAGATCTTGGATAGCTAGCTCCTTACTGTCTATCAGATGAAAACTCATCATCTTAACATAATATTCCAGACTCTTCCAGGCTTAGTAGCCAGGTCCATCTCCCTCTCCTGTTATGACCTTCCTTTTCACAGACCCTTAGCAGTAGAGACAGAACCGAGAGGCTTCAGGGACCCCAGCTAAGATGCCTTGCAGTCACCAGGGGTTCAGGCAGAGAGGAGACAGGCTTATTAAAACAGAGCATGGTATCTTATGCTAATGGCTCGGACCAGGCAGGACATATGGGCAGACTGGGGCTTCCTAGGGCACAGCTAGGGGTAACTATTACTGGAAGTAGATGGTCAGTGCACAGGAATAAGAAGACTAAAGCCAGAGAGGGCTAGAGAGAATGTCTCCTTCCTTTGCCTCCTTCTGTGGTGGGCTTTATGTGAAATGCAAGCCTTCATGGAAGGGTTAGGTGTGACTCTGACCCAGAATCCCACACTCAGCTCCCTGCTCTGCCACCATAGGCTCTGTGACCTTTGTCATGACATTTTGTACTTCTGTATTACCCTTTACCTAGCAGGAAACTGTGATATGACTTGGTGGAAGAATTGAGGATTAGTTAGAGATGTATTAAGAAGTTTTGGAAGGATTAAAAAAAATCAGCCCTATCTGTACAGAGTAAGATTTCTGTAACCTTAATTGTTATTATATCACTATGGTGAATTTTAACATTGCTTTTGTTTGTTTGGAGATAAGAAAACAGAACTGGACTAGTGTAATGACCAGGGGAAGTCATCAGTCCAGGTTCTGTGCTTTTCCCATATTAGCATACTAAGTCTCCTCGAAGTTACTCTTCAGCCATGGGCAAACTGCTATCACTAGGGACTTTACAAACAGAGCAGCATCCACCAGCCACATTGTTTGTTTTTGCATTACTATGACTGAATGCCTGGAATGATTTAAAGCAGTAAAGGTTTCTTTTGGCTCATCGTTTTATAGGACTGGGATTGTGTTTGGGCCAGTGTTCTTGGACAGAACATCATGGTGGCAGGACTACAAAATGGGAGGTTCTTCATTTCATTTTACGGAATTTAGAAAGAAGGAGAGAGAGAAAGAGAGAGAAGGAGAGAAGGAGAAAGAAGGAGAGAGAAGAAGACAGAGAGCGAGAGCGAGAGAGAGAGAGAGAGAGAGAGAGAGAGAGAGAGAGAGAGAGAGAGAGAGAGAGAGAACAAGAACAAACCAGAAGTGGTCTACTTCCTCCAACTAGGTCCAACATTCTCCCTTTCCCACTTCTCAATAATGCCCTCATGCTATGGGTTCACCATATTCACCTGTGTCCTAGGCCAGAGCCTATAGGATCTAGTTAGTCTTTAGCTCTCTTCTCAAGGACTCCTGTGACATCCACTGAGTCAGACTTTTTTCAATGTCCCTGAAAGAGGTGGGTGTGTGGGGTACAGGGTGAGGTGTGTGGAGTGGTACAGGGACCACCACTCTATAGTTGTCAGTGGCAGCAGAGCCAAGTCGATCCTTACTCCTAGTGCTCCTGCAGGCCACGCCTGTACTTCACAGAAGAAAATGCAGAGGCTCATCCATTTACACTACAAAGGCATGAGAACCAGCCTACTTGGAGCAAACAACCAGTCATTGTAACATACTGATGAAGAAGTAGAACATGGCCCTGCTCTTATGGCACCAAATTTCCAGGGATTACAGTGACTTAGCCCTTCCTCCCTGACACGCACACTGGTACACCAGAAGATTCAGGTCTCCTAGGGCTCCCTGCCAACCTGACTGCCTTATCAGGTATGGGAAATGGCAGAAGATTGACATCAGGACACAAGATAAATCAGCATTTATATATCTGAGTCCTGGAATGAACATACCTATAAATCCAACCCAATTGAAAGTTTGCAGAGGATAAATGTGCCAAGTTATGAAAAATTGTATTAGTGGGTTGAAAGATTGAAATAGTCATATGAGCAAAGCATCTGCAAAACATAACAAATTGACCTTTATTGTGGCAGAGACCTATAACTGTGAAAAAATTGGCCACAGCTTTAAATATCATATCTTTGAATCATTTGGAAGTGAAGGGATTTTTTTAAAAAAAATAACATGTCTTGAGAGTGGAAGAAAAGAATTCAAATAGGCCATTGCTGTAAATACGCCTCTGTCAGAGAAAGGTCTTTGTAGTTAGAGTGAAATGGCATTTCTTTGTTAATGAGGTGAACATTTATGAAGAGTTATTATGTATATTTTTCAAAAAATAATAATGTAGATCTCCCTGTAATGCAATAAATGTGTGGGTTCAATCCACCTAGCCTATTGTCTAAAATATAATGCAAATTGTAACATAAGCACCCATGAATAAATCGAGTCATATCTCACAAGTCGTAATAATTCACAAAGCTATGGTAAATAGTTTTCTTATTAGAGAGCTCATACAGTTACTACCAGAGAATAACCACCACCTTGCCCAGATTCACTTAAAAACAGTTCTATTTATTAGAGTAAACCCACGCTGTATATGTTGAAAATTAGTTCAGTTATCATTTGATACATAAATAGTCAAGACCACTTCATAGAAATTAAACCTGATGTTTCTGGGGTCATGAAAATCTAGAAGTCAGAAAGATGTACAATTAAAATTTAAAAAGATACATAGATTCTCTTAGGATTTTTTGAAACAATTTCTAAAATGACTTTAAATGACATGTTTCTTCCATTCCACAGAATTATAAACATGGCAAGACTCTTTGAGGTCTAATGGTAAAATATGAGTATCTTAGAGTGGTTTTTATCAAAATGGTCATCCTGGAGTCTGAACTTGCCAAAGAATCTACCCTTTCCACAGCACCCTGCACCACATATCTCCAGGAGCACTGTGGTGCCCTTCCCCAGGTCAGATCCCTGATGCTCTTGGATGCCAGTGGCAGGAGTATTTCAACAGGACTATTCATGTTAAGGTCTGCAGTATTTTGGTCCTGTTTCTGCTTACTCTTAGGAAATAGCAACAGTGCAAAGCTTTGAGCCTGGAACCCACTCAAGTCCTATGTGCTGATTTAAGAGTATATTTATTGGCGTAAGGGCTTACTTGGCTTCACATATAACAACACTGTTCAATAAGTTTTGATAGTGGACAATGACAGAAAAAATATCTTGAGAAAAATGACATTCTTTCATCTTGACAGTTCCTTTGAGTCACCATTCTTACTAAAGTCACTGAGAGGCTAATGGCATGTGTATCATTTTGCTTAAATAAACAAAACAAAACAAAACYTTCATACAGTCAGATTTTGTGTGCTTGTATTATAAGCTGAAATTTTCAATGCAGCTTTAAAATCAAGGATTTTCTTTTCATGTTCCTCAGTTGAGGTATTGGAAAAGGATAAGAAACATAGTTTTAAATCCATTACTCATCAGAACATTTGTGTCAATAATAGAAAAGCCACCACCTTTGTTTTGAAAGGCAGATATGATGATACCTAACTCCTGGAGGTCAACACTCACAGTATAACATGTGACTAAGGAACTGCTCAGGAAGAATCAATCACTCATATGTACTTACAGCGCTGACAAGGTATCCCGTATAACTTACATATGCATCATGGAGAGAGCTACATTATTTTATGTATATCTTTTTTTTTAAATATATGTAAAACTGAACCATTTATGAACACAGAGATTAGAGAAAATCTTAAAGACAGCTTAAAATACAAATGTTCTGTCGTGGAATTGAGATAATTTTCATATCACAAAATGTGCTAGTACAAATTGTCTCTCAGCAGAAAGAGAAGTAGAAACCTTTATTCAGCTACATCTTATTGCTCTCAGCCAACGACACAGGGGAAATTCATTTTCATGCCCAGCTGGACATTATTAATGAATTAGCATCCTTTAAAATTTTGTTTTTCCTTAACATTGGAGATCACTGAATGACTTTTCTTGGAGTTAAATGTTAATATAATTTTGGAGAATAGAGTTTTCTTTATCTGTTTTCAAGTCCTTGAATACATTATTTTGGTGACAACAGGGCTTCCAAATACATATACATTGTCAGACAAAGGTGTTCTTTGTGGAGAGGGATTCATTGAGTACAACAAAATATCTTGAGAATGAGGGCTCTTGAGAGTGTTAAAGATTTTCAAATATGCAACACAAAGTTACAGAACACTTTCACAAGAATTATAACCCTAAACACACACTTGAGTCTTCTTTGAACATTTACCTCATGATATATAAAACATTCTAATTTTGTGTAGTTCTGAAAAACTCATGTGCCTTCACTGTTAAGAAACAGTCACTGAAAGCATTGTCCTAAATCACAGAAGGATAGAATGCTAATTGCACTCATTGTCACTTAAGAAACATTACATGCTTGGCTGACAAAACTGCAAGTTAGATTTTAGTCTCTGAAGCCTAAAGAGTACTGAGTCCAAGAAATGGTGTTTGTTGGGGTCCCAAATAATTCTAGGTGAAGGGGACAGATTTTACTGTATTCTAGGTTTAGAATAGTGAGCATGGTATATGGATAAGAAGGGATCTCTGTAAAATCAAAACTGAGTACCTTTCCAAATGTATTTGTGAAGGTGAGGCTGGGAGACACTCTTGATTCCCAAACTGAAGACAGGAAAGATCCATCAGCAGTGGGAAGGCATTGGGAATAGAATTGATTCCAATCTCATTTCCCCTGTGTTCCTACTTACTATTTGGTCTCAGGTGAATGATATCCCCCTCAAATTCCAGATTCCTGTTCAGTGAACAAAAGCTAATAGCATGTAGCTGAGTGGTTGATATCACAGGAGTTACAGAGGTTAATTTTAATTAAACTACCATGGATAATGTATGACAAATACTTTACAAATAAAAACCAATGGGTATTTTGCAAAGTTAGGGCAGGTAAAAATAGATGTAATTTTTACAGTAGGACAGTGGCACATCCTGCGATAGCTACAGTGGGTCTGTGACTCGTCAGTGAAGCCTCTAAGTGAGTTTTGAGTAGGTGGACAAGCAAGTCATCTCAAAAAGGATTCTGTGGATTTGGGCTTTGGCAGTGGCATTGCCTTTCCAGAGCTGAGAACTGTAGAATGCTTATTTTGGTGATCTCTTGGAATCATCCTACCTACAAAAATATATGTATTTATACGAATACTCAAATCTTGGTGTCACTTGGTCTCCACCTACTCCCACAGAATATAAAATCCCCAGCACATTTCTTTTTTTCTTAAGTATTTATGGAAACCCCAAAGGAGGAGTTTCTTATTGATCCTCTTGTCCCCTCTATCTTGTGTGCTGCCCTCCCACCAGCAGGTATTAAAAAAAATTTCTGCCTTGGAGGCTGTACCTTAAGACCCAATAAATCAGAATCTTCAAAGTGGCATCAATCATATAGGTATACAAAACAATTTTCTGGGTGTTTACATGGTGTTGCCTGGTTTGAGGACTGCTGCCCAAAGCCCACCAGTATGTGGCCACTCCTTACCAGCACACAGAGATTTTTACTTTGATTGGCTGGCTCGAAACTTTTTCCACTTGCCAACCAGAAGGACCCCAGTCAATCTTCCATGTAGAGCCCAGCATCTTCTCGTTTCTCCACTCTGTCATTCATTAGAATTACTTAAGTAGAACTTATGCTGTAGCCATGCCCTAGTCTAGACTAAATAAATCAGAAGTTCAGGGTATGAGGTCCAGGTACCCAGGATTTGTGAACAACATTTTCCCATGTGTACTGCCTTAGCAGTTTCTAAGAGAATGGAGATATCCCTTGTCATCTGTAAGGCACAGCCTGCCTCTGTGCTCTTGTGGTGCTCTCCCACCCACAGTACTGCAGCAAGCCCTAGCTTGTCCAGATGTCACCCCAAGCTTCCACCCACACTCATCATGGCTTGTCACTTGCAATTCCAGGACTGTCTTATTCTTTGGGGCACCTGTTATTTCTGTTATTGGCATCTTAAGCCATATTTTCCTGCCTCTTTGACTTTGCCATGTATGGTTCTTTCTAATAATTTTTTTCTCAAAAAAGAAAAAAACCTGGTATGTATGTGTGCATGTGTGTATTAATTTTTTTGGAAGTAATCCCTTTCTCTTCTTTGGACACTTAATAAATTTCTTTCTACTTTTTTTCTTCTTCCAGGATCCTGAAAAGAGGATTAGTCCCCAGTCGACACACCTGCATTTCTGATAAAACCATTCTGCCTCTACTCCCATCCTATCCCCCTCCTGAAGCATCAATCAATATTGTCATAGTACAGGTATGCCAGCAGATGAGAGAGTTGGGGTGGTCAAGTTCATCCCTCAAGAGGACGCTGGCCCCCAGCTATGTCATATTTTTTCTGTTTCTAGGGATTTGCTTCTCAAGGCTCTTTCTTTAGATATTAATTTATAAATATTTGAACTCCAATTATGAATAAAATTCAAATTCCTACTCTTGAGTGTCCTAGAACTTAAGCAAATCATCAAGCAGGTCCAAACACATTTTATAGTCTATAAATGTTCTAGAGCCTTTAATTGGTGGTTCCTACCTTTAATGTAAAGAAACTCCTTAAAGCATGCCATACTTAACACTCCAGTAAATAGGAATTCTACAAATGGCACAACCATTCCAGGAAACACCCAGCAGCAATTTTAAGGGAAAGAAATGTTTCCTTAAAATCAGACTATTTTTCTCTGGATGTGTTCAAACCTTCTGTTCTTTGAATACTTAGATGAATCAAAATTCTCATATAGACCTCAACCTTGTGCTCTAAGAGCAAGACAAAATGCCCAGCAATAAATCAACATAGAAAGAGAGAGTGATAGTGTTTCCCTAAGATGGTGCTATAAATTATTAATTTATGCCAGAAGTGAGTGCAGGCAGTGCCATAAAAATGAATCACTCTGAAATCAGCCTACAGACCACAATTTGAGAAGACCTGCATTGGGACATAAAAAGTTAAGACATAGTGTCTCTTCCCACCATAGGGAAGACCCCATATACGGAACTTCCTTCTAGCTATCCAGAAATCTACTGTGTCAGATCTCAGAAGATGGATGCACTGCCACTTCCCATTCAAAGTGCTGGCCTTGAAGCCCTCCCTACCTGCCTGTTCCTAGTGGTCTGGAGATCTGTTCTCAAGTGTCAGAGCCCCTCAGAATCATAGGCACAACATCTTTTGCAAAGAAAAGCAAGCCAAGAGCTGAGCAAAATGTTATCTTTCTGGAGCTCCAGAGTAACCCTATCCAGACAGACATCTCTGGGACCCTGTTTTCACTGGTCTCTGTGGAAGTGTAAACATCTGTGACCACAGGGTGTCACAGTGACAACAGGATCAAAACTTCCTTTTCTTTAGTTTTCATCAGTCATCTGTTCCCTCCTACTTTGATTTTGAACATTTAATTTGACTTGGGCAAGGCACAACATGAAATGGGGGAAGAAACATGTCTCAATTCACAGTTCTTAAAATCTTGGAACAAAAAAGAAAATGCAGTCACAGCTCATTACCTGGTGCTCTGTCCTGAACAGACCCACTACCTTGTCTTCTCTTCTCCCTTGAGGCCAGATGGGATTCCAATCCCCTCCTGCCTCAACCCCAGTGTCAAACAGCACAGTTGTTCAAATGACCTTCATAAAACCAAATTCCCTTTCAGGCATTATATCCAGGATTCCAGATCATATTTTCTCTGATAGTATTGTTTTTTGGACTTTAGAGTCACATTTCTAGAAGCAACTCAGCCTCTACCCTGAAGGAATGAGACAGAGACCTCCTGTTAATTACATTCTCTAGGTCCTTCAAGGCCATCAAGAAAATGGCAGCCTAAAATTTGGCCATATTCTCAATAAACACACACTTGGGCATATGCATTCAGCCTTGATGTTTTCTGTACTACATCAATAAAATTTAATTAAAATGTGTAGAAAAATTACAGTCATTTCCATTTATCATCCTCAAATGCTATTATGATACTAAAGCCCTTCATACCTGTACCTATAAGTAGGATGATAAAAATATAATGAGCCATTAAAAAGGGTTATGCCACTACCATCCTTAGAAATTTTGAGGTAATAATGGGTAACCATCTGTCTTGAATGTCATCAAATAGGGACCAGGACAGTTGATGGATTAAACTCTATTCAGATACATTTTTTCTCATTTTGCATGGAATCAAATATAATCAAACAAGAGTATGGGTTATAAATATGTATGGGTTGCTATTCAAGCATTGATGATGGTATTTTTTGTTGTCTAAAGGTGAGAGGAGAGATGGATGGATGGTGAGGTGTGTGTGTGTGTGTGTGTATGTGTGTGTGTGAGTGTAAACCTTAAAAGTTTATTTTCATAGCCCTACCAAGCTCTCAGCCTCTTTGATTTTAAATCTTGAAATTCCCAACTACAATGATAGGTTATGTATTATCAACAAACACAGATGTGAGTTAATAGACCAGGGCAGATCATTTGGGCAGTTACACTCTGACTATAGCTTTCCATGGGAAAAAATATTTCCATGAAAAAATTCAGGGGGACGCATGCCTCCTGGTTTGTATCTTCTGTATCTTATCCTCCTTGTCCTCTGGGATCCAGTTCTCAGAACACAGAGAGAACTCACTGGGGTTCTAAATGGCCATCTGTGGCCCCTGTTGTTATGTCGACTGTGGAGTAAAAGCTTCTGGACTAGGGGTTCACAGACATTCTGGGCACTGAAAGTACAGTACAGCGTGTTCTTGCTTTGATGTGGGAGCCTCACTGTCATTAGCATTTGAAAGGGTCCACTTATTAGTCAAACTACTAAATGTCCTTTGTACAATATAATGAGTTTCATTGAAAGGAATCACCAGCTCAGCTACAGAGAAATTTAAACACTTTGCCATCATTTATAAATTCAGCCCTCCTAGGATAATATTTTAAAGGTACCCTGAATGAAGAGAAGAAGAAAAGTGGTAGGGATCCTGACAAAAGAAATGTAATTAGAGTCAAAAATAAAGGCAATTCTATGCTTTCTGTAGATATCTTTGATCTTCTCAGAAGTCAGGGAAGTGCGGGCTTGTTGCTCCCCCCCCCCTCGCTCTCCCTCAACTGTTTTAGAACAGGTAACTGGCATGAAACCTGACTGCTTTTGTTAATGCACTGAAGGGGAAAAATGCACAAAACCATAATCCAAGACCACTGTAATGCAAATCAATAAGGCAGAGACACACTGCAGGAGACACAGTAAGTAAAAGAACTGAACTTGATCCTTCTCTCCAGGCCTCTGGATTACCCTAGATGTTAGCCTTATGCATCCAGCTCATTAAATTTAAATTAATGCATGCTATCAGAATTAAAGAAATCATTAATTAGCACATATTGTTTCTCCTTTCTAATTTTTATCTTAGAATGTTCATGGTCATAATCCCGTTATTCATTAATTTACTTATTAATTCAGTAAGGTTTTATTGAGCGCCTAAGCCCAAGGCAAAAGCCAAATGATGAATTTGTATAAACCTTTCTTACAGACCAGCCATCCTAAGAGATGAAGAGTCTAGAGTCTCAAAAGGCTGAAGTAAATTTAAAGAGTATTTGGATGAGTGGTTATTACAATGAAGTGCTGTGTTAAGATCAATAACAGCATCGCTCATATCTAACCCTTAAAAACTTTTCTTAATAATGTCATCAATCTGATTACTCTTTTCCATGGGTCTAAAGGTCTGAAGCAGTCATCGGCCTAATTGAATAGTGTTGTCTAGAGCAGTCCAGTGAGAACTACGAAGTCCCTCTGAGCTCACCTCCTCATTTTGTTTCTCTCCCACAGCCCCCACACCAGCAGCCTCTCCCTACTTTGCCCTATGTCTCACACCTACCATGGTGAYGCCTCTGTCTTTGTGACTGCTGTGCTACGCTTTTATTTTTCTCTTTGCCTCTGTGCCCTGTATATCTCTATGTAATCTGATTACCATTAGAACCAAACTTCAACCCCCAATTTCTAAATGAGTTTCTCAGGATCACCATGTCCTGAGTAAACCATTTAGTCCTCTCGCTCCTAGGACATGTTGGGCCTCCTTCCATGTTAACACTTGCTCCGTGGGATGAAGCTAACACAGGGTAAATCCACCACATATGGACCTATCCTATATTAGAAAGTCCTAAGGGGAATCGCTGTCTAATTTACCTTTGTTTCCCAGGTTGTCTATCAGGTTAACCACTGTCATGCTTAGTACATGCCCAGAACATGCTTAAAATGAAAACACTGGAAAGTCTTTTGTTCAAGTTCTGAGATCCTGGATGCTGGCAGCATGGGGTTTATGCTGCCCGGTGTCTGCTGCAGATGCCAGCAGGCTTTGGGAAACCCATTGCAACCACTCACTTTGGTTCAAACTCAGAATTTTTCCACAAAGAACCATCTAATTCTCAGGATGAAGTTCTCCTTCCCAGTGGGAACTAATGATGTTATTTTTGATTGCTTCAATCATGAATTCAATTTGGCAACTTCAGCCCTTTATCTCATCTCCATGCATTATCAAAATGATAAGCAAGTTATCCCTCCCCAACTGTAGTTTAAAAGAAGGAACCAAGTGTGTGTGAACCTTATGCTCAGTGGTCCACAGAGTACATTAGGAACATGTTTGATGACACATTCAGTTTAATCATTCATTTTAAAGTGAGAAAACTGAATGGGTCACCTGTCCAGGGTCCTACTATTAGCCGCAGACCACACTTTGTGACCTCTCAGTCAAACGTCCTTTCGTCATATCATCTTGCTTCTCTCATAGTCCAAGTCCTTTATTTGAATTTTCTTGCAAAGTCATGCATAGCACATTCAATTTGGCTCCCATTGTCTCTTTTTATTGGAAATTTAAATTTGGATTTGCATTGCTGCTTTCCCATTCAATGACAATAAACACTAAAAATATCATCTGGGGGGGGGAGTGGAAATAAAATAAGCATCTGGAAAGACTGCTATAATGAAGATGCCATTGTTTGCCTATAAATGCTTGATAAGGAATCTGCCTTTTCGAAAGCAAACACATGAAAGCATGTACATCCAACCCCACCACATCACGGTTAAGAAGGGAAAATGCACTGAAAGTGATGGGTTTTCAAATATGATAGAGGAAATTCAAGAAAAATTAATGTCTGAATCAGTTTAAAGTATGATAAAGCTAGCCAAGTGTGGTAGTTTAACAAGAGTGGTGGTGCCCTATATGGTCATGTTTGGCTGATTGAAAGGTTTAGAAAGATTAGGAGGTGTGGCCTTTTTGAATAGGTGTGGCCTTGTCGAAGGGGGTGTGGCCTTGTTGAAGGAAGCATGCTACTCGGCTTTGAGGTTTCAAAAGCCCATGCCAGGCCCAGTGTCTCTCTTCCTCTGCCTACAGATCACTAGGTAGCTCTCAGCTACTGCTCCAGCACCCACCTGCTTGTCACCATGTTCCCGCAATGGTTACAAAACCTCGGAAACTGTGAGCAAACGCCTAATTAAACACTTCCCCTTACAAGAGTTGTCTTGGTTATGGTATCTCTTCACAGCAATGGAACAGTGACTCAGACAAGTGATATTAACTGGTACCCTCCTACCTACTAATGATAAGCATTTAATAAGATTTAATTGGATCCACAGCATCAGAAAGTCTGAGGCTGAAGTTCGCCTCTAAGAAGACATGGCACACCTTATTGGTCATCTCTTTTTCACATCACTCACTGGCACACACAAGGACTGTGAGTTCCCCACTTTGGCCCCTAAAGTCAGCTACCCAATCCATTTTCCATTACAATGGAATTCCTTCGAAATGTTTGTTTACACACCATGAGGCTTACCTTTCTTTTCTCTTCTTCTGTCTTAGACCTGTTTTGATTGGGTTTGACCATACCACTCTGCCAGCCTGTGGTATCGAAGTTTCTATTTTCCTTGATATCTCATTACCATTGGAAGAACTCACTGCCTTCCTTAATGAGCTCATGTCTCCCTTTGCTTTCTAGGAGAGGATACTGTCCCAGCTTTTCTTCTTCCTACTGACCATGATGACAGACTTGAGACAATTAACTTTTAAAGTGAGATAATTTGCTTTAGCTCATAGCTTTGGAGGAGTAGCCCAAGACTGATTGGCTCTGTTGCATTAGGCCTGCGGTAGAGCAGCATATCACAGATTTGTGTAATGGAGTAAAACCATTCGTCCCATGGCCAGGAAGCAAAGGAGAAAGGAGGAGACCAGGGTTTCATAGTTCTCTTCAAGGGCATATCCTTCATGACCTAAGACTTGTCACAATCTCTCAATGTCAGCTACATGCTATTGACTTCCAACATTGCCCACTTGGCCTAGAGGATTTTCCTGGATGGTAAGGACTATACTGTGTCCAGTTGGTGTGACACTACAGCTCCATTTCACTGCCTAATGCACACCCCAAGTGAGAGAGTCAGCGCAGGTCCCCGATTGTTCTTCAGCTGACTAGTCTCACAGCCTCCCCTGGCTAATGAATAGCACCTCTGCTATTGAGTCCTGTGCACCTACAGGCCTGTGGGAAGTTGCTCCACTGTTTCTCTACCTCATTCAGATGCTTTGTGACCTGGTGCTTGTTACCGCCTCTCCTACTTTCTTCGATTCCCTTTATTCCAGCCATGTTTGTCCTTTTGCCCTTCTTAGCAGCTGTTCTCAAATTCTAAAGCCATCTACTCCAAGTATTAATATGCTTCCCATTTTCATCCCCTTAAAGTTTTATCTTGCCAAGGACTTTTCTGGCTAACCTATTGAAAAATTACAAACTCCAATCCTATCTCCATTTCTTGTTTTTCTACTGGCTTCATGACTATTGTAAATACATAATCTAGTGCCATTTATTCTGACTACTATAAAACTTGTCTACGAAAGGACCCTTTTAKTCTATTACATGTATCTTGAGTGGTGTCTGGTTAAAAAGGCTCTTTGAAATGTTAGTTAATGGATAAAGACAATTAGTGATAGTCAAAGGAGCTATCTTTCAGGTAGAAAGATATATACAAAGTAAATGAGTACTTTGGATGTGTTAATGAACAGTAATTTCTTTAGCTGCATGTGTATCTGCTAGAAATTATTTTAAGTGGGAACTATGGGAAAGGACCTAGAAATTTTGGTAAAAATCAACAGCTTTGAAATACATGGTTTTGCAAGTAGGCCTCCATCAAGGTAAAGTTAGTTGATGGAAAACCCTGGAAGTCTGACCAGATAACAAGGCAGCTTGCAGGACTGCCTTGGGGAGGAGTGTGAAGGGAGGGAAGGCAGAGCCAGGTGGGATTCCTGTGAGTGGTCCAATGCAGATCTTCTTGGTAGCTGCTAAGTGTGGATATTCACTTTGAATATCCCTATTAGCTCTTAGTGTTTAGGAACAGAGGTAAGGCTTATGAAACTTGCTTGCCTTCATAACAGTTTCACACACAGAAGCAATGAGTCACATCCATTCAAAGAAAGGAATTGTGCCATGTTTATGAGCTCCTTAATAAGATGTGTCACAACTGACTCTGTGACTCCTTACCACGGCCGTAGCATGGGGTCACTATGTTCCTTTGTGCCTAAGACACAGAAAAACTGAATGGTTTTTCATGCCACAGGCTTAAGAAAAAAAATCACTTTAAAGGACAGTCATTGTCTTAGTCAGGGTTTCTATTCCTGCACAAACATCATGACCACGAAGCAAGTTGGGRAGGAAAGGGTTTATTGAACTTACACTTCCAYRCWGCTGTTCATCACTAAAGGAAGTCAGGACTGGAACTCAAGCAGGTCAGGAAGCAGGAGCTGATGCAGAGGCCAYGGAGGGCTGTTTCTTACTGGCTTGCTTCCCCTGGATTGCTCAGCCTGCTCTCTTATAGAACCCAAGACTACCAGCCCAGAGATGGTACCACCCACAAGGGGCCCTGCCCCCTTGATCAACTAATTGAGAAAATGCCCCACAGCTGGATCTCATGGAGGTACTTCCCCCAACTGAAGCTCCTTTCTCTGTGATAACTCCAGCCTGTATCAAGTTGACACACAAAACCAGCCAGTACAATCATTTTACAAAACATATTTTAAAGTGAAAATATAATTCTTGAAAAGGCGTTTTAATTCTCAAGCAACATACAATTTTTCAAAAGCCTTTATTTCCAGATATAGCTATTTGATTAGCTGGGATAGACAAAGCTGATGGATAAAATTCCTTTAAAATTGCATCACCCTTAGATTTTATAACAGAACATTGATTTATGCAGATTCTCCTCAAGGCTTCCCTTGTTAACTTCCTAAGTAGTTAACTTCCCATTACATGGGCCTGGAGAGAGAGACAAAGAGGTTCAACAACTGCTCTTCTGTTGGCAGTGTGGACAGTGGGAAGGGATACTGTGTTCTCCGGCCATGTAATGCCACGTCATATTTCCCAAAGCATCCTCAGGTTTAGTGGGGATGTGATAGCCCCATCTGTAACCTATACCTTGGAGATTCTGTACAACTTACAGTGCGTCACCAACTCAGATGTAGAATTGGAACTTCTCTTGCTACTTTGAGCAGACTTGGATGGGTATGTCTGCTCTCAATTTTTTTCCAGAATGGTGACCAGAGAGACTCTGTATATGAGAATGGATAACCTATGCTTTATCCCATATATACACATAGGTATGCATGCATAGATAGATATGCGTGTGTGCATATGTTATTAGAGGAAAGTGAATTAGAAATGATAGATACCGATTGAAGAAAAGAAGAGAGTGGAAAAGAATCAGTGTTTATTAAGCCCCTACTTCACTAGACGGAAGCCAGTGAGGGAGCGAGGGTCGGGGTGTGCAGTTATCTGGATGTCAAAGAATAAGCTTGTAGAAACCTCTTTCAGTAAGGAGGGAGAGTGCTGTGAGATGAACTGGGAGCCTGTCAGCAACTGCTCCTCATGACATTCATGACATTAGGAGGGAGAACAGAAGGCTGTGGGGCACTGATTTTGGCTTTGTCTCCCCTAGGTGCTGGTCTGCTGTCTCGCCCTGAGATGACTTATCTTTGAAGTGCTGCTGAGCCGTCTAGATAGCATGACTTAAAAGTGCAAGTCCCTAAACAGGATTCAGCTTCCTAGAATACAAATGCTGAGAGAACCAGAAGATAGAAAAAAAAAAAAAAAACCCAGCCCAAGACATTTCCCTTAAAGCCCCGGAGAATGCTACCAGTCTTTATAATTTAAAACGTCCTGGAATTGGAGGTTTCTGGGTATTAGTATCAGGATTTTTGCCTTATTTATTTCTGTTTTACTTGAGGACTGTCAAGAGGTGAGAAATTGCATTTTATGATGTTTCTAAAGCATCTACCTGAAATGAAGGAAAAATGGGGGAAGGGTAGCCTTGCAGAATCCCTGTTCCAGAGGACACAATGAGGACAAGCTGAGATTGAGATGTGACAGACAGAGCTGAGTGAAAGCCAGCATTAATCGCTACAGAGAGTCCTGCGTAAGCCTGCAGGAACTCCTGGCCAGTTTCAGATTTTGCTTGATGTTATTTTGCTCTCCCGGTGCCCACCATCCAGCATCATGTGGTGAGAAGTCTCTGGCTTCTCTGCCTTCCCTTGTGTTTTGGATAGATCTCATGACTGAGTCCAGTTCCTCATCATGTCCTATAGCCACAGTCCCTGCCATTTAGTACTGTAAGGCTTACTCACTGCATGTTGGTCAGTTGCTTCCTGTGTTGTACTGAGCCATATAAGAGGATTAGGAAAGGTGGTACAAGCTGACAATCAAAATGGACTTGTTTCAGTATTCACAGAATGACAGGCATGTGGCACTGGCAAAGTTGCCTTGGTGAAGTGAATCCAGAGACGCACACCCTAACACATCCCCAGACATGCAAACAAGCTCTTTCTATGTAAAGACCACCAAGCCTGCCAATCAAAATGGTGGACACTTATAGACATGGAAACCAAATGCTTCCTGTGGGATGTTATTTAGATAACCAGTTTATGCTGTTGTTATTAAATAGCAAAGCTAACTTGTCTAGGTACTTTTTTCTCATATCTACCAGAATGAGCATCCTAAAATGAAACACCAATTATCCTAAAATTAGTCACTTTAATAATCCCTTTTGGAGTGGAGTTATGTACCCCTCCCCCAGATTTATGTGTTATAGTTCTAATCCTTAGTGCTCCAGAAATTGACCTTAGGAAGTAGGGCCACTGTAGATATAATTAGTTCAGATGAGGTTGTGTTGGAGTATGGTAAGTCCTGAGCCAATATAATTGATGACTTATAAAAAGAAGAAATTTGGAGAGAGGCTGGCACCTGGGAGAACCCTGTGGACACCAAGGTACCCATCAGGATGATCTGTTTGTCAATCAAAGAACACTAGCAAAGTTCCCAGAGAACTACCAGAGAGAGAGAGAGAGAGAGAGAGAGAGAGAGAGAGAGAGAGAGAGAACATATATTCCCCTAGAAGGAGTTAATCATGCCAATACTGGTTTCCCCATTTTCTGGACTCCAGAGCTTTGAGGCAATGATTCCTGCTGGTGGTGCTTATCCAGCAGTTCTCAACCTATGGGTCACAATCCCATATCAGATATCTTGCAGATCAGATATTTACATTACAAATCATAAGAGTAGCAAAATCACAGTTATGAAGTAGCAAGAAAATAACCTTATGATTGGTGGTGACCACAGCATAAGGAACTGTATAAAAGGGTCTGGACATTGGGAGGGTTGAGAACAACTGCTTTCTATTAGTCTTAGGATGAAGTTCAACTCCCTTCCTAAAACACATACAATTGATCTTTCTTAGTCTGAGCTGAGGCTACCTGTCTTGTCTTGGTCCTCATGTGTATCTCCTTGACTCAGCTTCTCTCTACCTGTAAGTCCACTGTAAATCCATCTACAGAGCATCAGTAAATTCCTTAAGAGACTTTGTGCCCATTCCTTGGCTTTGCATATCCCTTCAAATACTCTCCATCCCTTACTACATCTGACTTGGTACCTTTTTACTTTTCTTTTCCTTGCTCCAGATTGGACATTGTCTCTGGAAACTTCAAGCTGACTTCTCCAGCTACAACCATGAAAGAAGGCTTTATAGGATGTTCCCCCAAACACTCTTGAGATTTTTTTCTCCTAATACCTAGTGCACTGTGGGTTGGGTGCTTATTATATTCCTTGCCCTCATCAATAGACTTCACAAGGCATTTACCCCTTGAAGTAAAGGCTACATTCAGTCTCTGCATTCCTGGTATTCAGGATGTACTTGGCACAGAATGACTAGGTGGGTCTTAGAAGAAGAAGTCTATGTATGTTTTTCTGCAGAAAACCAATATATCCTCAGACTAAGGCAAACACATTTTGCTCATGTGGCAATGGGCAGTTGAAATAAAAGCATTCAATTGATAACCAAAGTATTGCTTACATATTCTACTTTTCCTTCTCTTGATAATTACCCACAGTCGCACACTTTATGTGCCTTTAGATGTGACCGTGAATTATTAGAGACTATAGGTCTTTCATCTTCAAGACTGACAGTCTATGCTCCCATCTCTCAGGAGGGAGAGGCTATTATAACTATATTTTTGCTTACCAAGAGAATTGTTAATGGTTATCCTGGAGGGAAAAAAATCTATAAATATCCAACCTATAATGAAACCTTAAACRTACTTTCTTTCTTTACTACTGAAATTCTTTTTACATGCACTGTCAGAGTGGCTACAGAACCTCTACACCAAGAAAGAGACAGTCTTGAGCTTTTTCTTTACCTGTTTGGTCCTCAGTTTGGAATCTGACGACAGATTGTTGTAGGTGTAATGTGCCTGTGTGACTCCACAGAAGAGAACAGCAACTATGCCTGAAATCCAAAAGAAGAMCAGTCAAAACCAATGTTCATTCTCAAGTCAAAGGACAGGGCTGGAAAATGGACTTGCTATCAGGAGAGATAAAACTCTCAATAATTACCATGATCATGAAACCCAGGTAAATCTTGCTATTTGCTTTAAAGAGCTCTTTGAATTGAAACACATAGGGAAGCATTAAGCAGTAGAGTCTTACTAAGAATGGGAGTAGTCTCTTTCTGAAGAGAAACGATGCTGTAGTCAAGAGTTAGAAAAGCTACTCTTAGAAACATGTGAAGAAAAAATATGTGGGTGTCAACGCTGGGCTTCCCAGAAAAAAAGAGCAACTACTTAGCTGCACTTCCTAGTAGCTGGCACATCCACTTTCCTCCTGTGTGCCTTGGGGAGCCTGGAAAAGTTCCTGTAGTGTCATCATTTAGTATTAAATCTGTGAGTCACCGACCTAAGGCCTGGACAAAGTTTTTGTTGCTCTTTCCAATGCCGCTGATTGCCAAGTATCAGACAAGAGACCTCATGTGCCTCTTTGCATCTCTGGTGAAGCTGGGCACACTCTTTCTGCAGTTGAGCACCAAGGAGCACTTCTGCCCAAGCCATTCACTTCTCGAAAGTGGTGGGGATGTGGTATATTTTAGTGTGCATCCCTCCAGCCCATCCCTGGTGAGTTGCAGGGAACATTTCTTGAAGCCACATTACTCAGATCTTTAAACGCTACAAGAAATCACACATGCCACATGCCATGTGGGGACAGAGAATAACAACAGGACAAATGTGTTGTTTGTTCCTTGGCTCTGCCACTCTGTTAGTGTCCCTGGGCTGGGTGGGCTTTGGTGAGAGCTCCACTCTACTTTGGATTAAAGATTAGATTAATTATGGGAAATTGGGCATAAAGGGGGACTTGGGGAAAAGCATAGGAGATAAGTACTCCTCAACTCAGAACAAGGGGATTGAACTGAATTTTAAGCAGCAGAGGTTTTCTATCTAAAAACACTCATAAATTAAATGCTGATGATCCTTAAGAGTATAGAGCTATGTGAGCTGAATACTGGCATTTCAAATGAGCTAGAAATAAAGAATTTTAAAGGGCTAAGCTTTTTCATATGTAGAGTGCATGCATTTATTTACATGGTGGTTATTTTTCTAGTTGGTATCAGATAAAGTATTGTTAAAACATGTTTATATAATACTAGTACATAGCCATTTATTTACATTGTGTGTTCCTTTTAACATTATGTTTTAAATTTTTAGATAATGAAAACAAGAAGCAGGAAAATTTGTTCAGAAATATATATCTAATAAATGTTTCTGGAGATATTTGGTAAGTTTTTAGTTTCTTAGTATATCTTGGGAAATTCTAGGGTAAAAAAGAAAAAGAAAGAAAAACATCTAACATAACTCTTCACAGAATTTCTATAAAAAATCAACCAGGACCAGGAATACTTAAGTGTGGTAAGAAGTTGAGGTGGTAGGGGATCACCATTCATGTTGTTTGGATATGGAACGTTTCTCTGTGTTTGTTTAAAAATATCATGGTGCATCTATCTCAAGTCTGCAGGGGAGTCCTCTGATTGAGGGTTCACTGAACCTTCCCTTTCTTGGGAAATCACTTGACCAATGTATTGATATTCTGGAGAGGATATGGATAAATGTGAAAGTGTGGTGGTTAATGAATTATTCTGAGAATAAGAATGGGTGCGTTCCTTTGCAGGGTCAGGAGGGACTCAGCGTGGTAGACACCTCTGGCGAGCTGGTGTCCTCTCCCTCTTCTTGGTTGCTGAATGGCTGTATCCTCRCACACAGGCTCAGACTCCTGGGGACTCAGCATCCCAGCTTGCTGTCTCCCTCTGTTCAGCAGAGTATCTTTATTTTCCCTGGGATCCTGCCTTTGGGTTCACCTTTTCCTTCCCCCACTACACAGCATCATTTGCATTTATTAGCCAAGCCCAACCACTTTTCAACTCCGCCAACCCTAATGTCCTCTTCTAAGCAATCATTTTTAGCTTGGATGACAGCAAAGGGTTTCCAACTGAAGTCCCTAGCTCCCCAGTTGGTCCCTCACATTCTGTTCGTAGAGACACAGTGATCCTTCAAAAACATTTCAGGTCATGTGAGACTTCTCCCAAGAACACTGAAATGTACTCCCTGAGTCTAGCCCTGTTCTGTCYTCCCTCTTCACAGCTCTCTGGCCTTATTTTAAAAACACTTCCTCCTGACTCATGGTCCTGACTACACATCCTGCCCAAGGCCCTTGAGCATCCAGAATTGGGAATGCTCATTGCAAAACACCCTTGTGGTTCCCTCCTTCCTTTGAGTATTATATAGGGCATGTGAGATTATGCTACCAGATAGGCAATAAGTACTGGTAATGATGAATGCGCTCAACCCCCAGGCGTCACAGAGATTTGACAGCAGGAGGGGGGGGGGCGTTATTCCTTACCTGTCTCTGCACCTGCTCGGGAGCTGTAACCACTGCACCACACTGATGACCCTGGGCACTCAGTCACATAGCATAACATCTAGAGTTCTTCTTCATTCTAATGAGATATCTAGATAGTGTTGAGCCTTCAGCCAATGGCCTCTCCTTCCTGAGTAWTCCTTCCTGCAAGCGGTATATAATCCCTGGTTCGTCCCAAATAAAGCATATGCCTTTATATCCATGATCAAATAAACCAGTGGGAACAAGTGAGGATCTGCTCCAAGAGCTGTTTCATTAAGGACTGTCAGAGCGATGGCCTTRACTAAAGAGTGGCACTTAAGACTCCAGAGGAAGGCTTTCTCCACTCCAGCCCCTCCGGTACTCATGGAACTTACTCCTAATCAGATTCTACTAGTCCGGGACTCCACCTCCTCCTCTCAGCCTTCTCTTCTCCRCCTGGCACAGATGACCCAAGGGGAAAGGTAGATCTCAGACCCATTCCTGACTTCCTCTTCCTCCAGGTACCCAGAGAGGAGATTGGGTACCACTGTGGACTCCCCATTTCAGAGTTTGCCCTGCCTCCCCCAGGTGGTGTGCCAACAGTGCCTGGGCATCCTAACGGAGAAGCAGGATGCGTTAGGACAGGGCATCTCTTCTTCAGATGTCACATAAACAGACAAACTGCCCCTAACCACTTGTAAAAACCAATTTTAAAATTGACCCTTTCATCATTCGCTACCTTTCTCTTTGGCTCCCTGCTCCATGTTTTCTACTGTCACCCAATAGTTCTGCCCCTGTCTTCTGTTCTGCCTTCTTCATGG
>BDUI01000360.1:28152-39083 GCA_002335545.1 Apodemus speciosus | reverse complement strand
CAAGCAAGCCACTAGACTGCTGGTCTCTATCGTTCCTTCGCCCATTCCACTTTATACTTCACTGTATTCATTGTTGCATATTCATTTGGTAAGCATTTTTAGAAGATCTTTAGGTTTTACCTTTGCACCATACTAATTYACTTGTAGTCTAGGATGGCCCCATTACCATGAGATGAGATTGGATTGCATTGGCTATCAGAACCTCAGATTTCATGGGAGGCGAATATGGGAAGCGACCATAGGAAGAACAAGTCTCCAAGTTTTCCAGAATGGTTATTAAAGACATTTCCATTCTGCTGTTCAAACTCTGCATATGAGGATCCAACTGATTAAAAACTCCTAAAATTTTAGTAACTCCTACTTAAAAAAGTTGCCAATTTTTATAAATAAATGTGAGTTTCTTTGACAAGGCTCTTTTAGTCCTGAGTTAGTTAACATGTTTTCTTTTGACTTTGGCTAGCAGAGGGTTCAGAACAATGCCCACTGCCAAACTACAGCAACACACAGCTGCCTAATTTTGCAGAAAATCTCTATCCCAGAACAAGAATGTTGATCCTCAACTAAGAGGCCCCATGATATGCCTGGCTGGTGTTATGAGTTGTTACAAATCCAGTTTGGAAATCTGCAAGGATTAAATAACAAATAAACACATAAGTGATTTGGACTGACCAGCCTTGGTCTTTGGCAGTTGGAAATGCTCATACCTAGCTTGGTTTGAATCGAATGCCCCCTTAGGCATATTTCCTAAACCTGGAGTTCTGCTCAGGAAAGCCTGAGTACAGCCATAGACACTGGGGTCTTCCTACTGCCAAAGCCCATACCTGTACTGTCCATCTGTGAGGTCCTTAGGCATCCACTGAGTGTTCCAGAGAGCTCAGAGTCAGCTTATTGCCAAACTATAGCAACACACAACCATTTATCCTTAACTAAAAGGTCCCGTGACATGTAGGTTGAAAAGTCTAGAGAAAGAGCAAGGTTAGAAGAACCACCATTCAGAGTTTCCTGTGGACTCTAACCTTAGAAGTACTTTCTAGAGCAAGATGCAGTTGAATGGACACCGAAATAGAAACTCTTCAATCATAGAAATGTTCATGTTTTAGGTGTGTGTGTGTGTGTGTGTGTGTGTGTGTGTGTACATGTATGTCTGTATTAGAATATACTCCCTAACCTTCCTAGAAGGTCAAATATTTATTCTGCCTGTTAGCATAATGTAGATTATTTTACAAGTTAACTATAGAACAAAGCACAGAAGAAAGGGGAAACAATGTTTTTAAGTAACTATGATGTAAGGGATTATTTCACTTAAATGATATTATCTATTGTAGGTCCCAAATGCACAGCTTTTCAACAAACATGGCAACATATCAACAGATCAGTTTTTGCATTGCAATAATTTGGATAAAGTGCCCAGGAAGGTGGAATCTGGTGGTGCCACCTTGACTTGAGTATCTTGAGACCTTTCAAGGCATATTTCTGGCTAGGAGCCTGTGGGAATACAAGGACCATGAGGCTTTGAAGTATTTCAGGTCGGTTTATCAACTGGTCACCATGATAAAATGATATGCAGTTATGGGCCAGAGATGACCAATAGCAAATGGACAAGGCAGGCTCCTGGAACCCAATGACCCTCGGTTGGAGGTCGGTCTGGTCTCCCCCAGGGGAGCCTCATTTGTCATGGGACTGCCTAAGAGCTTGGATTTGAAGTTTTTAGCTTTAAATCTCAGCCTCACTGTTCAGCACACAGTGGACAGGGACACTTCTTACTTTTGAGTCTTTCTGTAGGTTGAGATCATCTGGGACAGTGGTTTGTGGAACATCCTCGATGAGTATCCATTTTGATTGTTGCTAAGGTTATTCGACTGAAAATATCCCAAGGACACAGATTTTACTGTGGGGCATGGTGTTGTAGTGAGTCTCACTGCTTGCCTGTTAGTTAATATATGGTGGGTAGATATGTTCCCAGGACTGAACCACGAGAGAATCAGGGAGTCAGGCTGAAGACCTCTGTTGACTCTTGCACATGATAAGCACCCAACTGGTACGGCTTCCCCAGTACAACCCCTGCAGTGACAGACCAACAGATTGGTTGAGGAATCCATAGCAAAGAAACTAAGGCCCATGGGATCCTACGACAATTTCCCCCAGATCAATGCACAGCCCCAGAGAACTCTGTAGACTTTCTACCACAGGGGACACTAGATCATAGAGCCATCCACTGGCATTTGGTGTTCTCACTTGCCCAGGCAGCTGTGCAAAGATTATGAACACTGATGTGTGAGATGCGCAGACTCTGGAGAGGCTGCCCACACTGGAGCCTGCTACCAGGAACCAGAAACCACTGATTTCTTTCTCCAGAGTGAGGCCGGGTGTGTGTCCCCCTTCACAGTGCATGCAGCCTTTCATCTGTAATGTCATCCATCATAACTATCGGCCAGTCCCTTTCACCATCCCCTCCTGTCCAAAAGGAAGAAAAGAACATTTTGAAATCATTCTGTTAAACTATTCTGCGCAAAGTGGATGAATTATTTTTTATTATTTCTCCCCAGGGAGCTCGGCGGAGGCTGATTCTGATAGAATCCATTCAATTCACTCTTTAAGAGAGACTTCATTCCTCCTCCTGCTGAGCTGGGAAGGTCCCACACCGAGACACACACAGCAACCCACATTCACAGGCCTTGCTCACACTGCAGCATAAAGCACTGACCTGTTAAGCCGGCAGCCTCTGCAGACAGGAAGGCACTCCAAGAAAGGAGGAAAAACAGACCTGTCTCCAGCATTGGGAACTCACAGAGCTTGGTAAATTTGGTCAAGTGACAAGGCATATTAAGGAAAACAACAACTGTTTTCATAAATCAATCTCCTTGTTGGCTAAGATTTGGTGATGACAGTTGCAGAGCCAAAGTCCATTTCTTCATATCTCAGTAGGTGTAGTACACAGGCCCCAAAGAGTTAGCACAACACCCATACTCTACTAATGGCTGAACACACCCATAAAAGTTGAATTTTTTCAAAGAGTCTCTACTAAGACTGTATACCAGCAGGCTGTGGGTATGAAATCTCCTTAATGTGGATTAGCCCTTGGTGTGTCACCTCAGAAACACTGGCAGATAGAGGAAGGGCAAGCAAAAGATTGTGCCTTGGGATGAGAAGAGTCTCTTAGAGAAGGTGATGGTACCAGACCCTAGGATGTAGCCTGAAGCAGGCTGGTCTGTGGAACCCTCTCCCCTGGGACTGGAAATAGAGCAGGGAAGGCAGTTATTCATAGTGAGGGGGGAACTGCTCATGTTCTCTTGGTATAAATAGATGGAGGAGAATTTCTTTGATTTTTAAGTGAAATAAAATAGATTTTGGCAAAAAATGGTTCATTTTGACAAAGGTAATACTTGGGCAATAATCTGTAAATTCTAAGTTAGAAAAATAAATAAATAAAGGATGCTGACCCAATCTGGGCAGAGAATGGGTTATGGGGAGATAGTTAAGAGTCTGCAATGATAGGAAGTTGCTAACATGTTTGTTAGGCACAAAATGCTCTAAAAAATAATGAGGTATGATTGACTTGTAATCAATGCTTTTGGAAGAAAATAATGAAACCTATCCTACATTAAAAGATAGACAGTGCATGTTATGGAGAGAAAGGCCTGACCTTTGACCTCTGGGGCGGAATATTTGTGTTCAGTCCTTGGCTTGACCACACATACTGAGTGTGTGACCACCAAGCAGGGTGCTAGCTAGGTGTCCTGTGTGACTCGGCAATAAGAATAATACATCTCCCCCCAAGTATGGAGAGTGAAATGGGATAGGTATGTGGAAAATGATTTGTTAGATTTTAGAAAACCAGAATACCAAGAGTCAGAATGGTAGGATTCAAATTTCTCCACTCTCTTAGTCATAGACCTAGCCCGCTTGGTGCCTCCGATTCTCTGAGGGGAAATTGGGTGACAACATTATCTCTCTGCACATTGCCACATGCACCTGTAAAGAGTGATGCTCTCAGAACGGTACTGGCATGTACTGAGGGCTATGGAAACATCTCCGGTTAGTGGCTGAGGTCAACTTCTTTTGGGAAAACACTCTTCCTGGAAATATATCTTTAAAGAACTGGATGTGACTCATTATGTGGAGTGAACACGGGGTTCCCTAGGTCCTTTCCCACATTCTCCCCGTTGCTTAGGAGGAGAGCTTTGCTTCTCATCAGAAGTGTTCCTTAATTCTTACTAGGTTTTGGGGGGGGCGGGGAAAGTTTACACTTTCTTAGTTACTAGATTAGTTCTATATCTAAGTAAGCTACAGAACATCTCTCCCTTTAACCTTCTCCAAGAAGTCATTAGTTCTGAGTTAAAAATCCAAGCCTAGAGCCTGAAGACCTGACCTGAAGGGACGACCTCACTATTGATTGACAAGATGGCCAGGTTAGGGGTAGACAGACCTGCACACCTGTCTCCTCCACGGCCTGTCTGTAGAGCCTTACAGCCACCGAGTGCCAAGCGACTGGCCCCTGTGGCATCTTCCTCTCTGCTTTCTTGCAGATGTGGCCTGACCCCTGCAGGGCAGACTTCTGGCCTCTAGGACTGCCCCACTCTCCTCATCAGCCTGCTCACTTCTGTGGCCACACACTCTGTTCCCTAGCCTGGGGGGAGTTCTCTCCCACCTAGTCTGTACTATTAGAATAAAAAGCCTGCTTTTGAATCTCAGCCCTGAAGCACCCTCGCTATATGGCCACAGTCAAATTGTTTAATTGTTGGAGATTCTTCAGCTCTACATGAAGAATAATAACAGGATCTACCTTCTAGGATCATTGTACAAAGTGTCTGATGTTTAAAAAAATGCTTAGGTTATTAGAGGGGTGACAAAGTTCCCAGTAAATCCTAAGTGGTATTAACATCATGCTCATGATTTCTGTTATGGGACCCAGAGTTAGTATGGCAGGTCCCTTACCTCCTTAATCTCCTGTGTAAAGGGAGGGTAATAAATGCGACACGATGGATTCAAATAAGGAGGTGCCTGTGGAAGCCCTGGCACATGYTACACCCTCAGCCTGTGTTCCCACTGTCATTACGACTACTCTAGGGCAGGCAGCATGTGACTCTGCCATAGCCCCATCTAATGATTAAGACACAAAAGAAACCCACCCACGTGTAGCAGTCACCATTTCTTCAAGTCTCCACCCCCACAATACAATCGTGAAGCTTTTTAAACCCCCATTGGTCATTTCCTGGCTTCCCCTGTCAGCTGCAGACCAACAGCAGAGTGCACTGGCCTTCTCAGCTGTACTTGATGCTGTTCTACTTTTAGCCTTGTCTCTTCCATTCTTTCTCTTTGCCTTCCTGTAGTCAGTCCCGATGTCCTACACCCACAACTTTCCCCAGGAACCAAATGTTCTAAGGCTGGCTAAGAGAAGGCATTGACAGCAGTGGTAGGTTTGGCTGTGGACAGAGGAAGAACCTGCTTCCTCTGCGACTGATACAGATCCAATGCCTCATGGGATTGCCCAGAACTGGAATGGGCTCAGCAGCGCTGTATTGAATTCAAGCTGCTCTCAACCATTCGCTGCCAAGGAGGTCATTCAGCTTCAGCAACATTTCATGCCTGCTGGCTTCTCTGAACTGTCCCCAGATCCCATACAACAGCAAAGGATATCAGTGCGGTAACAACTGCATATGCGGAACCCATTGCAAAGGAGCCGGCAAAGATCCCTAGGAAATTGCCCACGGATTGGAAGAACRCTGCCGTGTCAAACGCGTTGGGATTCTCCTTGGGACTGTAGATGGATATAGAGCTGAAAGGAGAAGAGAAGAGCTTAGTCAGTGACAGTCAGAATCGCATACCTCCTTCTGGGACAAGCACCCTTTCCAATGAGGCTGTGTGCTCACGATCAACCAGTGGAGAAGGAGAGAGGCAGAGAAAGCATGCCTTCCAGCTCCGTCCCATGGCATCCATATACTACTGCCAGTCAGTAAACATTTTTATATAGGGAGAGTCGTAAAGAATATTGTTTCTGAGCAAACTAGGCATTAAAACATGGTAGGTGTACATGGGATCTGCTGAGAAGATAGATAACTGTGAATTATTTAGTGGCCATATGTCTTCAGCGCTGTTCTATATTCAACAAATGTCCCTGATAAAAACTGCACTTTTATGGCCTCTGCGCAAATGGGCGATACAAATCACGGCATGCACAAAATATTCCGCCATGATCTTGTCATAAGCCACAAAACATTTCTCTCTCCAGTGTAACCCTGTGGGAAAAGAGCCCCGGTGGCCTGCCAAACGCCACAGTATTAACTCCCTGGACAGGCGAAGGCCCCGCTCTCCCACAGAAATAAGCGCCAGCGGTCACGCAGGGTTGTTTCTCATATCTAGTTCTCATGGTGCCAACAGACAGCTCTCCACGAGAAATGTGGCCTGCCAACAGGCAGTCTGTTTAGTTAACTTCTTTACTTGTCTGTTTTCAGACAGGGTTATACTGTGTAGTGCAGTCTGGCCCCAACTCATCGACATCCTCCTGTATCAGCTTTTCAAATGAGATGTAAGCATGAACCAACATGGTTGGCTTACTCAGATATTTTTGAGGATGCTATATTTGATTTTTTTTTAAAAATGGAGGTTTTAAATCCCAGAATGCTAATAAGAGGGCCAAGGTGTAGCCTGTTTTAGGAACTATGACCTCCTCATAGTGTAGCATTAAAATGAGCAGATGTGCTAAACCTGGAGGGCTTGAAGGAGACCAACAAAGCTAGATTTTAGAATTATTTTTCATCGTTTTAATTTTAACATCAAGTCTTTAAAATTAGTCAGGGGGAAAAATGAAGAATTTGGCAGTGAATTCTGGAAAGAGGAAAAGACACCAGACAGGCTGCTGGAGATTATACAGGATTATACACAAAGGAACAAAGTCTCTTAGGCCAGGATGATGAGAGCCCGCTGACTCTCGGCTCTGGCTTTGCCTCCAGGGACTAGTTAGGAGAGGAACCAGGGGACTCCTCCGGCCTTCCCACAGGAAGATAGGTAAGGAAAGGCGGTAGTTTTAAATGTTCTTTGGATTTCTGTGGGCACCTTTAGACCTCCAAAGCAGGTTGACACTTCTACTTTGATCTCTTAATTGGATGAAGATGGTGAATGGAGGTGAAGGCAGCCCTGAAGTGTACCTGAGGGAGAGCGGCCTGGGAGGAACCCYTCCTTGTGTGGAGTGTTAGGCTTCCAGCAAAGCCAGGGTGCAAACACACATTTTCTCTTTTGTAATTGCCAATGCCCTGAAAGGTGTTAAACCCCAGGGCTGAGGAAAACCTAGTGCTGGAGGAAGTCTCAGTTTACCATTACATTCACCAGCACAGTTCTCCATTTCTGTCAAGAGGCATGAAAGGGAGACCCTTCCTTTCTTTCAAATAAAAGCCTGCCTTCCTTCCTTCCTTCCTTTTTTCCTTCCTTCCTTCCTTCCTTCTTTTGTCTGTCTTTCTTCCTTTCTTTCAAATAAAAGTATTAATTAATTAAACAACTAATTAATTTATCTAGCTACAGCAATGGAGGTTTGTGAATAACTTTAAAGTTCCAGAGATTGTGCCGCAGTGAGTCTGACCCCTTGAATTGGCATCTCTTTAACCCTCCCCATCTCTAACTCCCTAGAAATGTTTTTTTTTTTTTCTGGTTGTTCCTGATATCCACAGTATCAACTGGTGACACCTTATACCATTATTTATGGTCTGCTTTTCCTTAAACCAATTTCACTTTTATTTAGCTACAAAAATCTTTCATTGAAGAATATATACACAATTGCAAGTATGACACGCTAAATATATTTCTTTATAATGTGTGAGAGAAAGTGTACAGTAACAAAACTTCCCTGTGTATGACCTCCACTCATCTTGCTGATGAGCTCAAATCACTGATTTGAGCCATGATCTTTGGGGAGATGTTGTCCTAATTCTGTCTACTAAACATGATAGAGCCTGTGTTTGCCCAACTCCATGCGATGTTTGCCTTACTAGAAGAGAAAAGCATAATAAACCCTTGGACCAGGGAGGTACTCCATTGAATTTTAGTCATAAGTCTTCCCAGAATATAATCACTAGGTGCCTGCTACATGCTGGGTAAAACATTACATACAGGGTGCTGGAGACAGGTGGAGAAGCCCACAGGATGGAAACAAAATTAAATTTAACAAGTACCAGCTGGCACACGGAAGCCAAAAAATCCTTAAGCAGAAAATCCTTAGAGACAGATGACATGCGCAGGGCTGAGGGTGGCGCTGTGAGAACCACAAACCATTTAATGGTACAAAGGGGAAACACGGTTTTAGGCTAAAGGAGAAGGTACTTGATGTCGGGTCAGCATACAGTGAAGGAGAGAGGCTATGCCAGGCAGTGAAGAGAACATAAGGAAAGGCAGCGAGGCAGGTGAGTTCAGGGCACCTTCAAGACATAGCTGCTGTGTGGTTATGACTGGAACTCAGGGAGTCTGCCCAGGAATTCATGCACAAGGGGGAAGTTGGGTGACATTGCATTGCTCAGAGGCTGTGGTTCCGTTTTAAGAATGCACACTTGTACTATATTCACTATCTTATGCCTACATCATAATTTTGCTTAATCTTTTATCTGTGTGTGATACAGAGGGCCAATGTTGTCCTCCCTGACTGCCTCCTCCCTTCTTTCTAAAATAAAGTGGCAGAGGAAAGGAGAATAGAATCCCATAGCCAGTCAGTTCGTTCTTCTTTATTAAAACAAACAAACAAAAAAACCCAAAAAATAATCTGCTCATGAAAGCCGCTGAGCGACATTGTTGCATTCACCTTAAGAGAGTTGTTTCTTGGGTACCAGAGCCTTTGCTCAGATGGACCGTGGACTGGACCTTTCTGTGTGCAGGGATAAGTGGGGGGARCAGTGGGTAAGAGCATCAGGGCTTGGGCTTCCTTAAGGAAACCTGTTCGCTTCTTCACCTACACAGCAAGCTTTGTTCAGTCTCACCTGCATATGGCTATGACACAGCTGGTGTTTGCCATATGTAAGTCTACGCTAAGGATGATACAGTGACCTCCAGTACGTAGAAAGAAAGAAGTGAAAGACAGAGTCTTGCAACACTTAGTCAACTCTTAAGATGAGCCTATCCAAGTAGGATATCTGTTAGGCACTGAGTAGATGGAGCCATGCTGTGGGGACTGTTGGCGTTCTCAATGCAACTCTGAGAATCTCCCTTGTGGCTTGTTACTCATGGCAAAGCTTTGACACCTCTTGCTTGGAGGACCTGGGGCAAGTCATCATACTCCTAACAGTTCCTTCATCACTGTGAGTTTCTAAAACATTTATAAAATTCCTATGTAAATGGATGTTTGTAATGGGTAAATATATTGAAAGGACAAGAGAAGTTAAGAAAAACTGGACGCTCTGTTAATATGTTCAGTGCTGTCCCTCAGAACACGTGGAGAGRCCTGCATACACCACAAACTGGTGTGGGCGGTGGGGGATGGGGGTGGTCTCTCATCGCTAGAGTTTTGAGGTAGATAGATCCAATAGCTTTGAAAATATTATGACCAGAAATACGCAGTAGTGTTTAAATATTCATTTTATAAGTTGGAAATAAGTCCAAGTTATCGATTTGCCCTGTTCAGGAACTGACTGCTCAGCAGAATCTGGGAGATAAATGTGCACAACCCCTTCCATCTAAGAAATGTGAAATAAATGAAGTATTGTAACTTGATGAACAACACTAATAAGAGTTTTTATTTTTCAGTACACTGCTTAAGATTCACAGGCACAACTAAGATTCTGCCTACTATTTCTCAATAACGGATTTTTTTTTTTGTCTAGAATACAATGGTCCTGAAATGAAGATGGCTTGGTGTCCTAGGGAGCAATGAGTATCTGGATTTGAGACCTGGGTATAGATCTTGGCTCTGTCTCACTGGCTGGGTAACCTTGATCAACTTATTTAAACTATTTGTATTCCCATTTCTATAAAATTATAACAGTACCCACTATACAGTGTTGCTATGACAATTAAATGCATCAGCATTTGAAAGCTCTTAAAATGGCATCTGGGAGGAACTAGATAATCATTTCTTAGGGAAATCTTCCTTCCTGCTTCAAATGGTAACTGTCATCTTTTTTTCTGTTTTTCTCTCTCTCCCTCTCCCTCTTTCTACCCCATCACTCCCTCTGATCTGAAATAGGTCTGAAGAAAGTATTTCAAAGTAGACGTCCCATGAAAACTTTAACCTATACAGAACCTAGGCTTTTCTGACTATCCTCTGGTCTAGAGAGACAAAAATCTTTTGTACATGCAAGGTATTTAGTACAAAGTATTCTGTGGCACAGTAAATTCATGGTGCAAAAGCAGGCAGTGAGGAGAGAGGGGGAGATGGAAGTAAAAGAAGGGAAGAAGAGATGATGACCCCGAGGGATAGTGAAAGTGGACATCATAAGGAAAGTGAGATCTCATTGGTCCTGCCTTTGGAAGGAAAGTGAGATCTCATTGGCCCCGCCTTTGGAAGGAAAGTGAGATCTCATTGGTCCTGCCCTTGACTTTGAAGGAATGTGTGATCTCATTGGTCCCGCCCATGACTTCGAAGGAAAGTGTGATCACATTGGTCCAGCCCATGACTTTGGCCACCTTCGGTTCCAGATCCTACTAAGTTACCATTTTTCAAATTGATATAATTAAGTCAAGTCTCTCAGCTTCCAAAAACATTCATTCTTGATATTCTTCCTTCACTGCATCCCCTAAAATACTTTGCTCCAAAGTTGCTCCTAGAAACTACCTGGCCACCCCACATCTGGCAGAGGGCTAATATCCAATGTATACAAAGAACTCAAGAAGTTAGACCCCAGAAAGCCAAATAACCCTATTAAAAAATGGGGTACAGAGCTAAAGAAAGACTTCTCACCTGAAGAAATTCCGATGGCTGAGAAGCACCTTAAAAAATGTTCAACATCACTAGTCAT
>BDUI01000359.1:270548-283149 GCA_002335545.1 Apodemus speciosus | reverse complement strand
GAGCATTTCACAGAGAGAGAATGGGGCTTGAACTGTTACTAAAGAGAAGAGAAATTCAGGGGACAACACTCAGAGCTCAAAGGCAAGAACATACTCAGTGGGTCTAAGAAATGATGAGTTAATGGTGACTAGAGCAAAGGTTTTGTGCAGGGAGTCAGAGAAGCCAGCTGTCCCAAGAAGGGGTGTTCATTCTGTATGTTGCTTGGGAGGGCCAGACAGCTTTGAAGGTTGTGGTGTCTCTGCTGAGATCAGACATGGGAGGTCAACTGATCTCAGCGATTTCTTCATTTCTTAACGCCAGCTATATTTTTGGATAGGTGTTTCATTGCCTGAATGAAATCCTAGATCTCTGTCACAGTTTTTGTTCACTGGTCAGTCAGAACCTGGGTCCACTGGATGAGCGAGGAGCTGCCCAGCTGAGCATTCTCGTGAAGGTGAGTCTGCCTAGCCACTGGAAATACAYACCTCCACCCCACCTATGGAGCAAGCAGTCTCTGCTCCGGGTCAATAAAATGTTTTCCAGAACAGACACAGAAACGACAAGATAAAAAGGTAAAAAGCGCTGGTATCATTGAGTTTTGAAGATGATTATAATGTGCTGCCTCACAGTGTTCAGAAATAGTTCAGCCCTGAATAGTTTATTCAGCCCACCAAGTATGCATTGGCTTTGTGCTCATTTTCTCACATCCCACTTCTTTCCCTGAAGCAGCCTCCTATCTCACTTGTAATTATAATCTCAGACTATATTTATCTCCTTGTAACAAAGCAAGTTCACTGCAATCCCAGTATGTGATGGAATATATTAGTCTTAAACAAGCTGTTAAATTCCTACTAATGAGAAAATACTTTCATGGGAGTCATGCATTTCACGGACATGGTACTAAGAAGTCAAAATCATTTTGGGGGCTGATMGAAATGGGAATATGGGAAGGCCAGGTGGTCCTGCAAACATTTAAGCAAAGCTTTTTCCAAAGACTTCCCCAAGGTGCCCAGCACTCTCTATGGTCACTGACAGCTTGGGTCTCTCAACAGGGCTTTAGTCGTCAGTCTTCACTCCTGTTCAAGATTCTTTCCAGTGTTCGTAATCACCAGATCAACTCAGATTTGGCTCAGTTACTGCTCCGGCTAGACTATAACAAATACTATACCCAGGCTGGTGGGACTCTGGGCAGGTAGGAACAAGGGGCACCTACTAGATTTGGAGGAGGGGTTAATGAACTATAGAAGACCAAAATGCACCTCTAGCCATCATCTCCAGATTGCCCTCATTTTATAAAGCAAGGCTCAGAGATGCAGGAAGGGGGGGGGGGATGGGGGTAGGGTGATCATGTTCCACAATTTTACTGGAATTTATTTTCTAGTGAAATTCATCAGCATAGTAAAATACCACATCTGAGGGTTGAGTTCTGTGTTAGGTTATACTGCTCTATTCTAGGGGCAGGCTGGCTTCCCCAGCCTGCTCTGACAGGTATAGCAGCGCTGCAGCTGTGGCGCCATGCCTCCCGGGCCATGCTGTCTCTCCTAAACTTCCTTAAATCTAATACTGACACCCAATGGCAGTCGGCTTCTGAGCAGAGCTGTGTTGTTGCCACCGTGTTAGCTATGTCTCAGATTGCCATGCTTCTTTGGAAGGCATGACATTTAATAAAACTTTTTTTTTCTTTTATAGTTTTGGGATGTGAAAACTCTGGTTCACAAAATGAAGTAACAGTCTGCCCTACCACATTCTGTCTGTAACAACTCTCTTTAGTCATTCATCAGATGCCTGCAGGCTGCTGAAAGGGTCTGCTAGAAGAAGTCCAGAGGTATAAATCCTTCCTACCATTCCTGTAGGGGAACTGGGGTCTGATATCCCTCTGCTGACCACACGAAGGCTTTGATCCTTTTACACTAAGACATCTGTGGGGTGGGTTCATTTGTGTAACAGTGGCTTACTGAACATTTACTATACTCCTATGGAAGGTAACCACAGTAAACAATGGGGATTGGCTCATGTGTAAGAAAGGAAATTAGAAAACCCTTTAGACAGGCTGTGGGTTTTCCCTCTTTCTGTACCTAGTAATTTGTAACTATACAATTATCCTTCCCAAAAATTTAAGATTTGAGTATTCTTATCTGAAGAATTTAGCCAGTGGGTTCTAATTTTTTCAGACTGGTAAAAGATAGAGGTCAAATTGTTCAGATTTTAGAAACCGAAAACTGCAACCCAGTTTTCCCACCTTAGACCTGCCACAGGAGTTAAGGTTTTATGGTCAGAGAGCCTAGCCACCACTGCCTGAGAACATACTAATGTTCTCATCAGCATAAACAAAAGAAACACTTCATTGACATGCCTTCCAAGCTGGACAAGAATGCAGCATTCCGGCCTCAGTTTGTAGTCACTGAATTCTCTCTTGTCTACATTGTCTACCACCCACTATGAGGGCCTGAGCTCCTGCACTTGTAACGAGAGAGGATTGATCCCTTCCATTGTTACCTCTAAAAGCAGGGCTTAGCAGATAACAGCCTGCTGCTGTTTTTGTAAATAAAGTACTATTCAAACAGCCACACACGCTCACTTAGCTATTGTCTGTGGTTGCCACGATTCATCTCACAGTAAGACAGACAAGTGACCACAAAGCCTAAAAGTACTTACTATTTGGCTCTACAGAAAAAAACGACAGCCTTTACTTAGAGAATGAGAAGCCATTCGTTAACAGGGATCATGGTGAAGAGTGTGAGGAAGGAATAACTTCCAACAGTTGTGACAACTTATTTTACAGAAAACCGCCCCAGCAAATTTATAGTCACTGTCCATTCATTACTGTCATGTTCATATTCCCAATAGCAGGTCATCTGCTAATAAAGTCCTGATACCCAGAGCTGTCCCCAGTCCCACCCAACTTTAGCACTACTTACTGTTCATCTAGGCCCTCACCTACTTTAAGCTGCGTTTTTGGAAGTGTAACATTTTAGGTAGCCTGGGATAACCTTTTGACATTGACAGTGGTGCCAAAGAATAAAGTTCATTCCTCTATTTTTATCTTTCTTTGTTTGCTGTACTTCTAAAGTGACAAGCCTGCTGAAAACCTCAGAGAAGATCCTATGTTTACCATGTTCTGAGATTAATCTCAAAGAAACAGATGAAGACATCCCAGTTACTACAACCAAAGAGATTCAACATTTATTTTATCATAAAAGTCCAGCAAATAAAACTATGTACAAGGTCCATGCAAAGAATACAATTACACACAAGACACACTTAAAACCTGATTAAAACACAGTTTCCACAATMGCAGGGAATAAAACCAGTTAAGACCAAGTATCTTTAGTGAGAAACATAATCATGTTTATATTTTGGATGCTGCTTGAATCCAATTCTCTCCCCAACAATGAGGCACTGGATCACCCATTCTTGTGATACCACAGGCAGTTGCAAGGCTTCAGCACACTTGAGCACCGAGGCTGGGCATGAGGGGTCCGTCACCACCACATCAAACACCCCTAAAGCAATGTCTGCAAAACGTAGRGGGAAGTGAATGAGGAAAGAACACAGTTTAGCTCCTATTCAAAAGGACAGCTGTGCCTTCTAACCAGTATTCCCTACTCTACCAAACCAAAGCCCTCTACTATAGATACTGTATGTTCACAGTCTAAAATAAAAGTTGTAATCACCACTTCTGACCTTGTAGAACTATTGAATGGAAATGACACTGGAGACTATAGAAGCCTGAACAGCATTATCCTTCACTTATRTCAACCTACTCTTTTTGAAGGTGGGACTTATCTTAAAAATGAGGACAGACTTGGAATACACAGGCTAACAGGTAGGTGTGAGTCTAAGAACATCCCTGGAATGACTGAAACACAGACGCTTTCCAGTACCTTTGTTATGGGCACTTGAATGGTGCTGTTTCACAGAGGCTGCCCCTCCAGTCATAAGGATCTCAGACCAGAGCTCCAAGAAGTTCTGTTGTTGATCTGACACCAAGAGGACCTTCAGATTCTGGAAAGGGTTTTCACGGGGTTGCCTGTGAAAGAGTTGGAGACTGTTTAAGAACTGGAAAGAAACTTAGTATGGCCCATCATATCTTAACAATTAGCTCTGCAAAGGGAGTCTGCATGTTTTCCTAACTGCCATGTATGGGACWTGCTCAGCCTCTCTTCTGAATGAGATATGCATTCTAGGATCCCAGACTTTGCTAGTAAACAAATCAAATTTAGTCCCCTTCCCTCTCTAAATTTAAAGATTGAAACTTAATCCTAATTYYAATGCTTTCCCTAATGGGRAACATTGACCACATATACTAATCTTTCCACACATTCAGAAGGTTCCCAGCCAATGTAAAATGAGGCTCTGGAAATAAAGTACTTTTAACTGCTGAAATCATTTAAAATTCATTCAAATTCTGACTCAGTCTACAGACATTCCAGTTTCTAGTAACACTTCAATTTNTGCTCAGCCTCTCTTCTGAATGAGATATGCATTCTAGGATCCCAGACTTTGCTAGTAAACAAATCAAATTTAGTCCCCTTCCCTCTCTAAATTTAAAGATTGAAACTTAATCCTAATTYYAATGCTTTCCCTAATGGGRAACATTGACCACATATACTAATCTTTCCACACATTCAGAAGGTTCCCAGCCAATGTAAAATGAGGCTCTGGAAATAAAGTACTTTTAACTGCTGAAATCATTTAAAATTCATTCAAATTCTGACTCAGTCTACAGACATTCCAGTTTCTAGTAACACTTCAATTTCTCAACTAGACTTTCTTCCCAAATGCTAGTCTTCCTGTCTTCTYAGCTCTAAATGGGCTTCCAATCCCAAACACTCACCAATCCAGAATTCGTTGCTCCTCAAGGCTATACCCAGCAGGCAGCAGATAATTACGATAGTTTTGAAGTTGGTTGGCATGGCAGCTGTCATGGACCCAGACATGAGACACACAAGGAATGCCACTGGCAAGGCACAGGAAGTACTTCCGGGTTCGACAGTGCTGGTCCGCAATTAGGAGACACTGGTAGGCTGTGTTACACTAGAAGAAAAGAAACCCAGCTGACTGGTCTGGTGGAGTCTAGGAAAACCTTTCCTGATTGGCTGCACCTAATGAACAGATGTAAAGACTTCCAATTGGTATCAAAAACACTATCTAGTGTTTTTTCATCTAAGGTTGCACTGGCTCACAGAGAAGCCCAAACTGCTTTCTGTGAGAGTTTCCTTGTCTCACCTACATCTTTTGGAAGGCCTAACTCTCAAGGGTCAACCACATCCTACTAGTACCCCACCTTCCAGGCTAGGGAAACACTACCAACAGGCTTTCTACTGCATAAGTTCAATCTGTTGCTGTCTCTATAGAGCCACTACGACCTAACACAAGCTCTAGCTTCTCTTCCTTGTGTATAATGAAAATGCTGGGCTGGGGTAGTACAATGGCACAGTGCCCCGGATTTCAGTAAACCACCCAAACCCCTCTTGGGCCTTTTCTTGTAGCCACAAAATAAAGTCCTCACCTGGGCTTCATTGAAGTCTTCAAGGATATACCCAGCTCCTGCTCGAAGCTGGCATTCTGTATACTGCTTGTTGAAAGGAGGAATTTCTAAAAATTCTGCACATGTAACAAAAATAATTATTTTCAATATTATAAAATTTAAATAATGGTTTCCTAAGTGCTACTTTAATGCCTATTTGTAACTGCTGCTTCTTATATTCTTCAGCTACCTGTGATTAGACAGACACAGATTTACTAATGTATTTGAGAAACTGAACAGCTTGTATCACTGTCATTCAGTCCGCTTTCTGGACTATTCCAAGCAACAAATGCCTTGTGAAGAAGGGCTATGTTGTTAAAGCAACACTAGAAAAGAAAAAAAAAAAGATGCAAACTATCTTTACTGTAATGCCAGGCTAGGTCACTGCTTGCACAGCAAGGTCACTGCTTTTTCTTGCACTCTACATATCTGAATTGTTTGACAAACCACATGTATTACATCGGCTCTCAAAACCCAGCTGCCCATCACCAGAACATCTTAGATATGCACCTTCCAAATCATATAAATCTAAGTGTAGCACTCAGATCTCTTTTCCCATGCCCTGTACATGTTTGATGGCTGTAACTAGTGAGTAGAGTCATCATACATCTTCAGCTATATCATTTTATGACAATAACATTTTCCTCATTTTAATTCCTTCTTGCAAGATTCAACATTGGTCAGAACTCTTTAAATTACAAAGCAACAATCTGGTTCTCAAGCTTGGACAGATATCTGGAGACTACTGTCACTCACTGTATATGTTAGACCTACACATTCTCCTATACCACACATTTGTCTGACCATAGACTTCACCTAGATATAAATTAATGCATGGGGCATACAGACTTATTTTAATGAAAGGGCCTAGAAACTCATTCTTCCTCAACTATCCTAGGCTGGAGACACCACAGTTCCTTCTTACACTCAGAATGAAATGCATCCTCCACAGGGGGGGGGGGAGGTTCTTAGGTAGACGATAAAGCACAAATGGGGAAGGTGGCTGGACATCAGGAGCCTGCTGGATGTGGAGAGTTATAAGAAGGTGAAGCCAGCACTGTGTTCTAATTCTAAGTCTGTCATTGTTGAAGCAGTTTAACCCTGATAGACTGGTAGATTTTTATCATTCATTTTATGTAAGAAAAAGGGGACTCTCCCCCCTAGGCTGTCAAGCCTGGTGACCGGAGTTTGATTCCCTGAGACCCCTTATATTAGGAAGAATAACACTCTTCCAAATTATCCCATGACTACTACACATGTGCACACACACATACATATACATCCCTGCATAAAACTATATAGTGTACACCTGTATCTATATAGTATGTAAATTAACAAAAAGATAAATATTTCTCAGCTGCCTACCAAGACTATCTTGRGAACCACTYMCTGAGAATTTTGTGAAAAGACTACAAACCAGAAATARGGTACAAGTTAATTTTACTTACRTGGGCAGATCAGTTACCACCTGCCTGGTGCACTACTCTACCTGAATRAAAGAAGCATTCCTACAMAAAGTACATGGAAAGTACCCCTGGGGACTCACCCTCCTCCTCTTCGCTGCTTCCTGTAGGACCATCTAGCAGCTTAGAGCGGCTGGCCAGCTTGTCACTGGTTGTAGCCATGGTGAGGAGAAAGGCATAGCCCAGAAACAAGGTCTTGTTGAGGGGCAGAGGCCCTCTTGGCTCTTCCAGGACAGAAGGCTCACCTGTGTTGTCTCCAGTCTCACAGGGGCTCACAAACTCTGATGCCCCCACCGTTCCTAGGAAGGACAAAGCACAGTTTCCAAAATGATGCACACCCATCAYTACTTGGACAAAGGCCCAGCACCAGCGTCACCAGATAGGCCATGTCTTCGTAAACTTTGTCTAAGCTATAACCCAAAGACCATTAATATAGCCAGTCACTCTAAATGGCCAACAAGCTAGAACCAAATTTACAATGAAGACAAAATAACATTTAAATCTGGAGTGACCATTACAGTGGGCAGTCTCTTGTTTTCATATATGGAAATGAGCAGGTACTATTTCTTTAACATCAAATTCTAAGGCCACCTGAAATCATAGGTGGTTCTAGAACAGAAAAATGTGGTGTTTGGAAGTCTTCATCCATGCTCATCGCCCAGGTCTCTGACATTTTGAAGCAATATTTAAAGGGGGAAAAGAAAAAAAAAACCCTTTTCATTGCTGAGAACTGTCTCAATCAGATTCTCCCATTGTACCCTATGGCTCTCACCAGAGCAATGCCAAATACTTGGTGATAGAGTCTTTACGTGGAGGTGAAAAGCCACAACAAAGTACCCCACCTCAACACCCAGCTGTCAACACCTGGGAAGGTAAGTGAGCCACCATTCCAGAACACCCATGCTAAGATGTGCCCCAGTAAGTCCTCCAGAAGGAAATGGATACCTACTGAAGCCGAATCAGGTTCACTAGGAGGCTAAGATGACGGCAGGTCATGCATGCCTCCTGAAATAAAACCAGGATCAGGAATAGTCAGAGGCAGTAATACTGGACTGGACTAAAGGGTCAAGTCTACCTAAATTTGAGATCTGGCTTATTCTGTCACGTTGAGAAAGTTACCTAACTTTTCTATCTTAGACTCTTCAAAAATATAGAAAGTGAATTCTAGCACATATGCTTTAAGAGATTATATAAGGGATTATGAGTGGAAATAGGCTTCATGCCTAACCCAGYAAATATTTAATAAAGTTTAGCTATTACTATTTTTAAATAACCTTAAATACATGGCAGTGGCATTATTTGTGTAAGCAGATAACACAACTCCAACAGGAAAAACAAAAATCTGGTGCTGGGGCAAGGGGCTGTGGAATGCCGTCGCAATTCTAGCTTGAGAGACCCTATGCAACAGAGACAGGACTTTATCTACAGAAGCCACCATGGCCAGGTCTGGGCCACCACAGACACTTCGACAACTGACTGAATTTTCTTCACAGTGAACAGAAGTGACTGAAAGGGATGGGCAGGGGAAAAGGAAGATGCAGGCCGAAGCACAGCCTTTCCACAGGAAACTTGAGAACGTGTAAGCTCAAGATGGTGGGGGAACGATGGTGGAAACGTCTACCAAGAAGCAGGAGATGGCAGAGAATAAAATCTGAAGAAATTTTACTCATTCTGAGTCTACTTAAACTTCCATACTTATATTCCCCCAAAGAGCCCACATAGAGTCTGTGATCAAGTCTTGCCATCCTGCTGGGCTCTGAGGAGAGGATGGGGAATGCAGCTTATACCAGGATAGCCTATAAACTTGTAGGCACCAGTCTGTGACAGCATGGAAAGGGCATCTCCGTGTACTAGGCCCCCATCTTACCAGGTTTCACGGTGGCAGACTTTCGCCCTCGCTTAGCAGGGGACCGCTCCTCTTCAGAAGTTGGAAGTTTCCTTTTGCCTGATGGAACTCCCGTGGAAGCACGGGGACTCTCTGTGGTTTTACGTGTGGGCGTTGTGCTGCTGCTACTGGAGGCAGTGGGGGTGGCTGGGGAGCTGATGTTACTGCGCCGTTTCCGCTTCCCTTCCACCAAATTGTCTGATGAATAAGCCAAAGGCTAATAAGATCAGGTTAAGTAAGAACTGAAACCTGACATGGCTAGTGCTGTGCTTATTGTAACCTCCCCCAATCAGGAAGCCTCCTTTTAAAGCCACACATTTTTTATGTTCCAACACTGCCATGACTGAGATCTACTTGCTCCCCTATAGGAAGAGAAATGCCAGAAAGACCCTAGAGACTCCGCATTGGGTATGTGGAGGGGAAAGTGTGGGAGTAACTCTAGAAAATGACAGTCATTACTATCCACTAAACCACACAGGAGTCRGGCCATCATTCCTGCTGYTCTAGAAACCATTCCTCCCTTTAAGCAAGTCTTACCTAAGCTGATATCTGCTGCCTTCGTGAGCGGCGTGGCAGCTTCATACGGGCCCAGCCCATACTGCTCTCTCAGTCTGTGTCCTTGCTCCAAGGACAGAATGACTGCCATTCGCTTATACCACTTCCTTTGGCCTTCTTTTTCAATGCTGTAATACAGCTCCCCAGACTCCTTCCTATGTCCTTTCACCACTCCTGCAGATGACATTATAAAAGGTACCGTAATTGCAGGCTGCTGAGCACCCTCTCAGAAGGACTCAACAAAAGCAGGCCTGAGGCAGGGGACACAGAGAGCCAACCACCACGGGCTGAACTTGGCTGTCCGTCCCGAATGGTTACAACACTTGGGATATATGTAGCTAATACACTAGGATTAGACAAGGTCTTCTGAGAGAAAGCAGTCTTTAGCTATAAAATAAAGCTTCCCAACACTGGACTTAAGGATTATTAGTGGCTCAAATGGATGTCCTGAAGTGAATGGCATGGTTTATTAATGATCCTATAGCAATCTCCTAAGCCTTCCCATTGTGGTTTCTTTGAAGAATGAGTAGAAATGGCAATTCTAAGAAGTCATGTACATGTTTATCTATTGTACAACGAAGTCAGGATGGAAAGAGCAAAGAAAGGGAAAATAAACCTTGCTGCTCTGACACTGATACATAGCTTTGATACAAGGCCTACAAGGCCTTGAGGTTTGGAGCACAATGCGTGGCTGAGCTGGAACTCATCCAACCTGAGTTTAGGCCTAGTTCTGTTATATGAGGATTAGTTAGACAAGATCTATTTCCAATTCTATTCATAGGAAAAAAACAAAATCAAAAATTCACACTCCTTTCTACCAACCAATAAACAACATATATCTCACACACAACATGAAAATGGCACATCACTACTGACATTTTTGTTCTGATGAACAGAGAGGTATACTTTATTTCCATTAGCTTGTTTTCAATGAAAGGCTAAGGGGCCTAGCTATCCTGCCAGGGAAAAGCAAAGAGGAGGAAGCAGGTCCTAGTTCTGCTGTGCCACACAATCGATTCCTTTACTCCGCTTACTTGTCTCCTAGCTTAAATCTATCACCAAACCAAATCCTGAAGACGACCTCAGACTGACACATGCCCAGGGCCAGAAGACATTCATCACTGAGGAGGAGCTACTACAACTAGAAGCAGTGTGACTGTCTGGCACTGGTAAACCGTGTGCTACTGACTGACACTGGTAAACCGTGTGCTACTAACTGACACTGGTAAACAGTGTGCTACTGACTAACACTGGTAAACAGTGTGCTACTGACTGACACTGGTAAACAGTGTACTACTGACTGACATTGGTAAACAGCCTCAGCAAGTAGAATGCTCAAGCCCTACCCCATGATACACACTGCTGACACCAATCTATCTTGAAAGAGCCAAATGTCAACCTCTAAGATGGCTTCATACCAGATGAAGACAATCCATGCAAAGTCCCACAAACTGCTCCTAACTAACACCTTACCACCAATGGTGTTATCAAGGGTTACAAGATAAAGTGGACCAAAAACACCAAAACAAGGGAGCAAAAAGCAGGTACTTGGGAAACCCTAGAACAAGAAAGCCCAGAAGCTCTAAGCAGCAAAGCTTGTTCTCCCAGTCTATCCATGTTCAACACAATATCCAGAAAGGATGTTTCTAAATGATAGTCAACACCATATAGCTAAGAAGCTGTATTCACAGAATTTATACATGAGAAAGTAAAAGCATACACAAATACTTCACCATGGCTAACACTGGCTCTATTACAAAAAGGAAAGTGACCTGAGACCCCCCTGAAGAGACAAAACAAGGGCATCATTCTTCAAATCAGAGCATGAAGTGCAGCGTGCTGAGTTAACAACCTCTTCCTAAGTTAAACTGTCTCGGTGCACCACCAGTCTCCRGCTGAATTCTTATCAACACGGTCAGTAAGCTTAGAAGTCATAAGTGRAACCTGGCATAGTAGCACACAGCTTGAACCCCAGGACTCAGAGGCATAGGCAAGGGGATCCCTGTTAGCTTGAGGCCAGCCTGGTTTACGATGCAAGTTCCAGGACAGCCAGGGCATAAAAGGCATGAGTGAAAGAAGACAGAATACAAAGGGGAAACCACTACTGTTGCAGTGGAGAGACCTAAAAAGTGCCGCCTTACCTAGAGATAAGACTCTTACCACCAGTGACTATGGTAATGTCACACACCTCCCTCAGCCCCATATCTGATATGATAGGACGGGCACTTCACCCCTAATGATGTTCTTTACAATGAATTAAAAACAAAATCACAACTCCAGTCTAATGTGAAAACATCAGACCTGATCTGAGAGACCATTCTATAAAATAGCTATTTATCCCTCAAAACTATCAAAGTCRTGGAAAAACAAAAGACAGAAATTGCCACAAACCAGAGGAGACCAAACGAAACATGATGACTAAATGTAATGTGGTATCCTCGACTGGATCCTGAAACAGAGAAAGTACATTATAGAAAAGATGGTAAAATCCAAATAAAGTTTGGAGTTTAGTTAACAGGAATTGAGATTGGCTTCTTGGTTCTGACAGAAGTATCAGACTAATTCAGGATACTGCAGATAGGGAACGCTTGAGAGGGGGACACAGGGATCCTCTACCCTAACACTATTCTGTATTTGGCAACGTTTTCTTCGATTCTATAACTATTTCAAAATAAGTTTACTGAAAACCAACTACAAACAAAACAATGGTCAGGGTAAGCTACGTAATGGGACGGAATCTCTGACTGAGATCCAGAGAAATGGCAAGGCTGGGGAAGACAAGCCTGTCAGGGCGGCTGCTGACAAGATGGACCAGCACAGCACATCTAGAGGGACTCTGTTTATTTTATTACCTGCACTGAAATATTCATCTTCTGAGAGGGCTGTCACTTCAGTGTCCAGAGGGATGGGGTCACACAGGAGAATGTCTTTGCCCAACACATCACATTCATACCCATCATCAAAGAGCAGCTTATACTTCCCAGCTCCAACATCTCGGGTGATCTTCCCAGAGTAAAAGTAGCCATTGGAGGACCACTTGGCTACAACACGAAGCCCCACAAAGCTGTTTCCTGAAGATGAGGAATCTAAGCCATCAGAGGAACCAGTAGCAGCCTGAAAAGGAATCTCTGGAGAATCACTCCGCCGCAAAGCACTAGAACTGGCATCCGTCCGTTTGGTAGAATCTG
>BDUI01000359.1:248256-258419 GCA_002335545.1 Apodemus speciosus | reverse complement strand
CACACACACACACACACACACACACACACAACACTAAAAACATAAGATTGTTATGAGAAGCACTAAACTGAGACCCTCAAGAACAGTCTGTAGTGGGGCCCCTGAGGCGCCCAGCTGCTCCCACCTGGCTGTGGAGGGACTCTGTGTCGTCCACAGGAGCACTGGCAGGTTTCTCTCCACTCCCCCTCTCAGTCTGCACAGTGGCATCTTGTTTCCCAGAGTTCTGCTCCACTGTACTGGTCCCCTGCTCACATACATTCTTCACAGTCTGGGTTGCTGCTGACACAGTTTCTGGGGCACACAGGGAATGGTCCATGGTCTGGATTCCTATGTTACTCTGGGTGGGCCTTTCCATCAAGATCTTACTAGGTCTGTCCTGGTTAGCACCCAGTCCTTCTAGCAGGTCTGATTCTATCACTTCCCCTGGAGGACTGAAGGACCCCTGTGAGGCCCTCTGCTGGGAAACAGAAGAGGCCGAGTCCTCAGAAGCAGCAGCGTCCTTGGCAGGCCCAATCGGCTTCATAGGCTGTTCRCTTTGCTTGAGCTTTGGGGTAGCATCCAGTYTTTCTTTGTCATCTTCTTGAGCACTTGGAAAATGGAGCAAATTCGCCCTAAAATGATAAAARCACGGGTCACGGTCTGAATGCACGGTCTGAGACAGTGTGGTGGTACACRTCGATAATCCTAGTACTCAGAAGGCTGGGGATCATGGGYTCAAGGACAACTAAAGCTATAAAGCAAAACTGTCTCAAAAACATAATAAAAATAAAACAACCCCCGTTGTGATGAGATAGCAAAAGGATAAAAGCTAAATTCAATTGTGTAGAGTTATTTTAGATTTGGGCCTTTGGGAAGTAATTAAGATATGATAAGGTCCCTGGGGTTAAGGGCATTTATGAATAAATAYTGGTGGCTTCATAAAAAAGATCTGTGAGGTGTGGTGGTGCAAATCTTAAAAATCAGCACTCAAGAGGCAGAAGCAAGTAGATCTCTCTGAGTTTGAGGTCAGCTCTGTTCACTAGAGAATTCCAGGCCAGCCAGGGCCATATACTGAGAGCCTGTCTCAAAAGAAAGACATGCATATCCTCTCTCTCTCAAATGTGATGCCCTGCATTGTCTTGGGAGTCCATCCTTAAGAAAGTCATCATTGGTCAGACGGTGGTGGTGTATGCCTTTAATCCCAGCACTCAGGAGGCAGAGGCAGGTGGATCTCTTGAGTTCCAGGCTAGCCGGGTCAATAGAGTGAGTTACGGTACAACCAGGGCTACACAGAGAAACCCTGCCTTTAAAAAAAAAAAAAAAAAAAAAAAAAACCCAAACCAAAAAAGAAAAGAAGTCATCACTGGACACCAGCCCTTCAAGCACATCAGTGAGTCAAATTAAAGCCCCTTTCCTCATGGCTTGGGCTCTATCCTCAGCAACACAAAAATGCACTAAGTGGACTAAGACAACTCCAAAAGCAYACACAAGAATGAGGTCAGTAACAAGAGGTAAACCCTATAAACCCCAAGCAATCAAGGCAGCTTAATCAATCCACTTCCAAAGTTTAATTGCTGCACTCAGGATGCAGAGGCAGGTGAACCACAGGAGTTCCAGCCCAGCCTGGTCTACATTGTGAATTCCAAGACAGCCAGGGCTACAAAGTGAGACTCTATCTCCAAAAGAAAGAGGAGGGGGAAAAAAAAGGAGGGGTTGGGGAGAGAAGAGAAGGAAAGCAAGGTATCAGTCACTGATGCGGCCTCACTTGGTCTTACGAGMGCTCTAACCTTCTTCACTGGCTCCTACACTGTGCGTGTGATCTGCTCCCTCCAGAACAGTAATTTAGGAGGATAAGACATACAATCTTCAGAAAGATTCTGGTCTTTCCAGGTCAAAAGGCCATTTGGTGATGACAGCATGTGTCCAGTGTTTCAGGGCTCAGCTTCCTGGGCATGTCTACACCTAAACACCTCAGAAAAACTCTAAGACATTACCTAAGATATGGATGGCCCCAGCTCTTCATTAATTTCCCATTTGTGGGAATTAAGAACCAGTGTGTCCTAATTAGGTTTCTATTGCTGTGACAAAAACCATGACTAAAGACAACTCTGGAGGAAAGGGTGTATCTGGCCTACAAATTACAGTCCATCAAGGGGAGACAGGACAGGGACTGGCAGCGGGAGCACGGAGACGGAAACCGAAGCACAGGCCAGAAAAGGAGTGCTGCGTAGTTTAACGCTTGCTCCCCGTGGCTTGTCAGCCTGGTTTCTGACAGAACCCAGGACCACCTCCTTAGGAGTACCGCCCACTGTGAGCTGGGCCCTTAGTCAAGAAAATGCTGCCACAGGCTTGCCTACAGGTCATCTAGCTAATGAAGGAAATTCCCCAGTTGAGATCCCCTCTTCTGACTTATTTATCCTATAAGCACTAGCTAGGTATTACCTCTAGCCAAATATATACAGTTTCCAAAGTGACTGGAGGTTTTACATGTTAACAGTTCTCTAGATTAAGAAATGCAGAGTAGGTCTAAGCAGGTTACACACAAATTTGTCTTATCTTTATATCTGAAATGGTTAATATAAAGCTTGATAGAATACAAGTTACCTTAGTTTGGTTTCTATTGCTATGATAAAGCAAAGATCAAAAGAAACTTGGAGAAAGGAAGGGGTTTATTTGGCTTACAGATTACAGTCCACTGACAAGGGAAGCCAGAGCAGGAACTAATGGCAGGACTTGGAGGCAGGAACTGAAGCAGAGACCTGGGAGGAATGCTGCTTACTGGCTTGGCTTCCTCTGGGTTGCTTCAGCTACCTTTCTTATACAGCCCAGGCCCACCTACCTAGAAATGGTACCACCCACAGGGAACTAGGCCCTCCTCCATCAATGACAATTAAGAAAATGGCTCACAGACATGGCCCCAGACCAAACTAATCTGGACAATTCTTGAGTTAAGGTTCCCCTTTCTAGGTGACCCTAAGTTTGTATCAAGTTGGTATCTTAAGTTAACTGTGATGCAAGTGCTTAATATCTGCACTTTGAACAAAAGAATGAATATTCCATAAATCAATAAACTACAAAATCAGTAAGCTACTGTCATATTAAATAATCATAAACGAAGGCATTTCAAGGCTATGTCAAATGTAAATAGAAAATAAATGAATGAGCAGGTGTGGTGGCTCACACCTGTAATTCCAGTCCTTAGGAATTGTGAAGCAGGAGGATTGCAGAACCTTCAAGGCCTGCCTTGGGTTCACAGCTGAACTCTTGGTCTATCTGAGCTACAGACTAAGGTTTTCTAAAACAAACAAGCAAACAAAAATCCATTCTGAGTCTACAATGTCCTAGCCCTGAAGAACAGATATAAGGAGCTTAAAAACCATGGCATATTGTTAAATGTTTTGGCCAAAAAAAAAAACAAAAACAAAAACAAAAAAACAAAAAAAACAAAACAAAAACAAAGCTTGGAGCTCTTATTCACAGCAGTTAAGTCTACCTAGGTGGGCATTAAAAGTCTGTTAGGGTGAGTCATGAGTGAGTTTTGCAGGTCTCTGTCACTCGTCTSTAACAGGCAATGGACTTGAACAGCCTTCCACTTGAAAGGAGTATCTTAGCTGTTGGAGCATGTCCTATCTGTCAGCAACACTGGCTGAATCAGGATACACAGGCCCCTGAGAACAAGAACAGAACACACTACAAGGAAAAGCATGGATAGCAGTTAAATCTTCATGATCTATGAATGATCATAAAGTGTGCTCTGTAACTTCAAGGCCAGCTGGGGCTACACAATGACACCTCATCCCCCCCAAAAAAGAAAAAAGAAAATGTTTACCTGCCAGGTGCAGAGGGAGGGTCCTCACTTGGAGTCTCCTTCGCTTGCTGGGCTTCATGGATGCAGCCAAGCACAGACACGGGCTTCTGGGGGCTAACATATACATTACAGCAATGCATCTTGTAAGTTTCAAATGGAAAAGTGCCTCTAGAGATCACTCTATTTAGACATAGCATTCCTTGGCATCCCAAACTCCAATCTATATTACCCCACAAGCCAACTCTTTGATATGTTTGAAATGAGCACAATAAAAATCTCTGTGTATAGGAACTGAAGAGATGTTTCTACAGTTATGAGCACGGGCTGCTCTTCCAAAGGACCTACATTCCATTCCCAGCACCCACATGACAACTCAGAACCATCTTTAACAGGAGTTAAAGAGTTAACCCTCTTCTGGCCTCCATGGGCACCAGGCACATGTGTGGTACATGTACACAGATGCAGGCAAAACACACAGAAAAAAATCTAAAGTGAGGTCACTGGAGAGACTCTATTAAATACTAAAAGGATATAAAGGGAAAAATCAGAAATAAATAAGATGAACRATCTATTCTCTTTAGAGGATAACTTGGAAAAGGAACAAAAGAGGAATTTTGATTTAAAAAGCAAACAAAACTAAATATATTACTTGGATGGGATTTTAGAAGTGGGATTTTGACAACACCAAATACCTGAGAGCATTAAAAATCACTATTGTCAAAAGTATAGTAGCAATTGCTTAATTTAAAATAAGAGTCTTTATCTTTTAGAGCTAGCATTGAAATATTTATATAAAATGATATGAATCATCTTCAAAATAACCCTCTAGTAGAAGCAGGGACGCTAAGATTTTATAATCAAAAAGGACTGGCCACTTACAACATGGCTGTCCACATTACACTACTCTCTGTTGTTATCTACACTTTAGTCTTCCCACAGTAAAATGACTRAAAAAAGAAGGTGGCATCCAGTACTCTGAACAGAGTCCTGGTGTCTTTCACAAACACTCACATGCTTCACCTAACTGCAGAGGATGCAACAATCATTTACAATACAAATCTTATTTGAAATGTCTCATTTTTCTAACAATTTGTTTTTAATTTTATCTTTTCACGTATTCAGATATTTTGCCTGCATGTCTCTGTACCACACAAATACCTGAAACTCAAAGAAGCCAGAAGGCAGCATCGGACCTCTGGGACTGGAAATACAGACAGGTGTGAGCTGCTATGTGGGTGCTGGGAATTGAACCCAGATCCTCTGAAGAACATCCAGTGCTCTTAACCACTGAGCCAAGTCTCTATCCTCTTTCAATAACTTCTTAATATGAACCCAATGGTCAAAAAATTAACAGATTTCTTAGGCATAGATTTTTAAATTAAAAAAAAAAAAAAAAAAAAAAAGCTTGGGCTGGAGAGATGGCTCAGCAGTTAAGAGCACCAACTGCTCTTCCGAAGGTCCTGAATTCAAATCCCAGCAACCACATGGTGDCTCACAACCATCTATAACAAGATCTAACTCCCTCTTCTGGAGTGTCTGAATACGGCTATGGTGTACTTACATATAATAAATAAATAAATCTTTAAAAAACTTGACCACAAAAAAAAACTGTTTCATGGCAATACCAATGTCTGTCATCTTATCCCATAACCAATGTCTGTCATCTTCTCCTGTAACCAATGTCTGTCATCTTCTCCCGTAACCTGCCGTCCTTTGTGCGTCCTCATCTTCCTCCCTACATTCTCCCAACAGTTCAAAACCCAGAGAGGGGCACTTATAGTCAGTAGGCACTTTATGGTTTTTTTAAAAACTTAAAATTCTCTTTGAATTTTTTAAGATTTGGCAACAATAAGCCTGAATCCTTTTTGTTAAGTGTCACTTATCTGCTTTGTACAAGGAGATAATAATGGGTCAGTTTGCATTTTTCTGCATGCTGACCTCCAGTTGATCCAGCACCATTTGTTAAAAATGCTGTCTTTTTTCCACTGGATGATTTTAGCTCCTTTGTCAAATATCAAGTGACCGTATGTGTGTGGGTTCTTTTCTGGGTCTTCAATTCTATTCCATTGATCTTCCCGCCTGTCTGCATACCAATACCAAACAGTTTTTATCACTATTGCTCTGTAAAGGCTCAATAGAGGACCCAACAAAGGGAACCAAAAGGGGGAGGGTAGAGTGTGTCGGGTGGAGGGGCATATACATGGAGGCAGGCGTGGGAGGAGGGATTGGAGGTCTTTGTGGAGGGGGGAAATCGGGAAAGGTTTTACCATGGCAATGTAAATGAAGACAATATTCAATAAAAAGAGAAAATATCTAATGAAAAAATAAAATATAATAATAAAAAAGATGAAAATAAAAAAGTGTCACTTATCTGTCGTGGTTGGGACTGAACGACAGTCCTCACTTAGGCAAGGGCAACAGCTGGGCTCTAGCCCAGCGAGCTCACTACAAGCTGACAGCGACTGGCAGAGGAAAGAACTCTACTGTGAGTGCAGCACAGGTATGGCTGCCATCCTCAGCTCTGCCCTCTCACATCAATCGGCTTCACTCACACTGCCTGCCTGTGCTGGCCTTAGAGTCTTCACCTGTGTGTCACTAACAGCTGGCTTGGCTTTTCCCACTGGGATGACTCACACCACAAACACAGYGGTCACTGGACGGCAAAGCCTCATCACCAAAGCCTACATATCCCGGCATGCTTCACTGACCGCTTTGCGGCATTCGTGACAAAGCAAAAACAGCTCAGCATAGCAGTTGGCAAGAAAAGGCAGTGTCSTGAGGCTGCAGGCAAGCACAGAGCACAGGACAATGTGGTATGTCTAGAGCCATCTCCTTTGGCCCTTTGTTTCCTCACCTCRGTCAYTGACAGAAAAAAAAGGGGGTGGGRGGTGGCACAAAAATGAGTGGCGGGAAAACCACTAGTAAAACCAATAAAAGTGAGACTTGCGATTACTGAGGAAGCCTGTGATCCAATACACTGCTCAGTTCTTTACTGAGTGCTTCCATGGGTTCCTCTCTCTAAGCAGCACCTTTGTATGAAAGGTCTCTAAGTGACAAGCCCTGGTTACCTGGCAACAGGCTCAGCAATGGCAGGAGATCCATTTTTTCTCTCAGCAGTTGTAGGCTCTAGACAAAAACAAAAGCAGTGAGAGAAAGGAAAGAGAAGCAGACGTCAGCCACCCCAGGCTAACACCTCCGCCTGCTTGACACATCAGCAACAAAAGACACACAAACGAGGAAAGYTAAACATCAACAGAGTCAACACAAGAGACAGGCTTTAGCCGAATAGGCTTTTCTCATCCCTCTCATTTTATTTCATTTCCGATTTCCTACAGACAATGCAAGTACTTCGCCAGAACTGCCATCTATAATATCTGTCAGTGAAGACTGACCCATCTGAAGTAGGAGTCACCTTCCACACAAGAAATTTAAAATTCACATGAGAAAATACAAAAGAAAACCTAAAAAAGGTGGGCTTGGGGGCAGGAGAAAGGGCTCAGCAGTTAATAGCACTACCTGCTCTTCTAGAGGTCCTGGGTTCAGTTCCCGCATCCACACGGTAGCTCACAACCATCTGTAACTGTAGCCCATGGGATCTGATGCCCTCTTCTAGYGTGCAAATGTGCATGCAAACAAAACATTCATATACATAAAGTACATAAATCAACCTTTTTAAAAATATTTATAAACTAAAAAAATTTTTTGAGACAGGGTCTATGTAGGCCAGGCTGGTCTCAAAGTCACAGAGACCCACCTGCCTCTGCTTCCAAAGTGCTGGGATTAAAAGTGTACACCACCATGCTGAGCTAACACATTATTTAAAAAAGAAACAAACAAACGAAAAAACCTAAGAAACTAAGTAACAAGGCAGGTGAAGTAGAACACCCCTGTAATGCCAACATTTTGGGAAGATTAAGTTCAAGGCCAACCTGGGCTACACAATAATTCTAGGATAGCCTGAGCTATATAATSAAATTATCTCAAAATAAATGAATGTTTAGGAAAATGTTGTTAATGTATAAATTAAGTGGTTCATTTTAGAAACACTCACATGTACAAGGCACCCAAGACCCTGCCAAAGGGTTTCACCCACACTTGTTCTTGGGGACAACCTAGGTTCAGTCATCAGTTCCCAGCACCCAAATAGTGACTCACAACCATCTGTAACTCCAGCCCCAAAGGATTCTTCTGAACTTCGTAGGCTCTAGGCACACATATTACACATACATACATACATACATACATACATACATACATACACACACACACACACAGGTAAAACTCATACACATAAATTCATTTTAAAAATGTTTTAAGGACAGATAATTGAAAGGACACTTTCCACGGTGTGGAAAGAGCCAGCAACAACAATGTTAGTGCAAAGCTAAGAGGAACACAGTGTTTTCATAACCCTGTCAGTCAGTGTCAAGGGATTAAACTATGTTCATTTCATTTGCAATTTATTCCAGTCTCAGAAAAACACAGCTCTTAAGTGTTTCAGACATTCACAAAACACTCAATGTAAGCTCAACTGTCTATCAAGGAAGCAGCAGTGTTCAGTAGGTAGAGCCCTCCCCGTTCGGTAAAAGATGGCTGGACTTGAGTTTAGTCAGCCAGCCTAGGGGTAAAATACTGAGGTAAACGTCTGTGAGGGTGAAAATGAAGTCAATGAATKTGTGAGCCCCAGAGACTGATATTAAAAGAGGGAGCACTGTGCACCAGTGTGAACGACCGACCTCAGGCTAGCTCCCTCTCTGTCTCTCAGGTGCACTTTCCACTAAGGCCGAGCCAGAGCTAACATGMCCCCACCTGTTCTGTTGCCTCTTTCCCGCTCCTAACTCCATTTTCAAGGATGGCCTTGAATTTGAGGTCCTCCTCTTCCAGACTCCCAAATACCACCATCAGCATATCGAAGACACCGAAGTCAGTCCAAGCATGGCAAACATGGCTCTAGCAGGCCTTGCCCTTCCCCCCATCCTCCCTTCTATGCTAAAAACCATTAGATCCCATTCCTAAAGCTACCCACCAAGGTCTGTTCGCTTATTTGGCTACCTCCTCCTCCTGAGGCTGACTATGAAGGTCCAGCTATTAAAGTACTGAAACCAAAGCCCCCTTTGGCTCACCTAATTAATATGTCCAGTTAAAATTAAACACTTTATCCTTACATGGGGTTTCCCCTTTAACATCTACAGACCGCCATTTGCCTATGGGCCATGTCTGTCTCCTCTCTATCCAGAGGCAGTCCTTTGTCCCCTTGGGGACAAACATTCCTTCCTCTTCTCTTCCCCTCATCCTTTGTCTCTATTTTTGTCCAATGTCTCTCTGGGGTAAAGTCTCCTTTGTGCTGAGACCTTGGTTTCATAGGCCAGCACCAGCCCCTTTCTCAGACTCTCTAGATAAGCTCTTATTTCATCCCAAAACAATAGTAAGGGTGAAGTCATGTAATACTTTAATTCCCACTGACATTCTAGGTTCAAAATAAGCCCTGTGTTCCATCTGGTCTGGGGAATGATCTGTAACAGTCATGTCTCCAGTTTCAAATGAGTGAAACTAAGTATACAGCAAGAAAAACAAAAGGAAACAGAGCAGAGCACCAGCTAGAAAACCATCGTCCAATCGGGTGCTGAACACAAGCRGCAGAGATGAACTGGCAGAGTCCCACTGAAGCGGCTAACCAGCGTCTCCACTGAGCGCACCCAGGCAGAGCACAGCACTCTCCATGACAAGCTGGCTTCTTCTTGTTCCTACTGCAGGCACGTTGATGATGCGAAAAGCAATGGTAACCTCTCCTTCTCTTGATTTCTAAGGCTGCCATGTCTATAACACCCTTAGCTGCCTGATGTTCTTGCCCTTTTACATACTTAGGATGCCAGCCTGCCCCAGGACAGGGTTTTTTGCATTTTGTTTGTTTGTTTGTTCGTTTGTTTGTTTGTTTTGAGACAGGGTCCTTCTATGTAGCCCTGGCTGTCCTGAAATTTACTCTGTAAACCAGGCTGGCCTCGAACTCAAAAGATCTGCCTGCCTCTGCCTCCCAAGTAGGACAGGGAGTTTTGGAAGACAATGACATAAACGAGCTTGGATCTGCTCTAGGGAGGGGGTGACTCTACCTCCAGAACCAGCTTCTCAGTGAGCTCCAATACCATATGCCAGTTTACCAACACGAGGCTTCAGCTTAGCCCAGAGAGAAGACTACAGACAACTGGCAGCCTTGAGCACAGGGTGAGGTAGATGGAGAGAGTGGGCTTCTCTCTGCCCCACGCTAAGGCCTCATGTTTGCCTAACTCCCCTTCCTAGGCGCCGCCCATAGCCCTCAGACTACCATTGTCTGACTTACCCTACTAGACCTCAGCCCTATCATCTGACACTGTTACCTTCC
>BDUI01000359.1:157775-169083 GCA_002335545.1 Apodemus speciosus | reverse complement strand
GAACTCAGAAATCCGCCTGCCTCTGCCTCCCAAGTGCTGGGATTACAGGCGTGCGCCGCCACGCCCGGCTTGAAGTCATATTCTTAATTGAGAATCCTTTTTCCCCAAACCGCACTAGCTTAATGTCAGGCTGACATAAGAACTATCCAGGTATCCAGGACAGGACTGGTCTACCTTGCTTGTTTGTTTTTAATTTATTCATCAATCTAGTGTGTATGTTTGCATGTAATGTCTATACAGTATATGTAAATCTGGTGCCCATAGAGGCAGAAAAGGGCATGGGTCCTGTTGAAGTTGCAGATAGTTGTGAGCATATGGATGATTAGACTTTAACTCTGGTTTTCTGATTATTCAGTCTCCTGACCCAGGAGCCATCTCTACAGCCCCCCCAGAACACCTTTTTTTAAGGACGTGTCACTCATTGGGACACCAGGCTCAACGACAATTATAAGCTGGTTGGCCAGCAAAACCCAGGTATCCTCCCYGCCTCTGCCTTCTTAAGTGCTGGGATTCCATGCATATACGACCCTTTTAGGCTTTTTTATGTGGGTTATAGAGGTTAAACTCTGGTTCTCATGCTTACACAGAAAACAGTTTGTGGACTGAACTATCTCACCAGTCCTCCAGGTTTTGCTTTATGACCATGCCAGTGCACACCTAAGGACAAGTCTGTGCTGGTATTTTCCTCTTGCACTAATGGACTTCTCTTCCAGTGGTGGGCCCTGAGAGATGCTTTACACAATTCAATGGCCCTTCTATGATCATAATTCAAAGGCATTAATTATACCCAATATCTGTTGTGGAGGAGTCCAAAAGATCATCTGTGATAGATCAAGCTGGCCTTGAATTCGGAGATCTACCTGCTTTTGCTGGGATTAAAGGCCTACAACCACCACACACCAATAGATGGGCCTTTGAGTAACATGCTTTTACTATACAACTTCTGAAACAGGAGAATTTTAAATATGGACACAAGGGGCTGGAGAGATGGTTCAGCGGTTAAGAGCACTGACTGCTCTTCCAGGGGTCCTGAGTTCAATTCCCAATAACCACATGGTGGCTCAAAACCATTTGTAATGGGATCTGATGCCCTCTTCTGGTGTGTCTGAAGATAGTGACAGTGTACTCATATAAATAACAAATAAATCTTTAACAATAACAACAACAACAACAACAACAAAGAAACCATGGAAACAAACCAGGTAAAAACCTGTTACTTGGCCTTTGTTTATTCGTTGTGTGAGACGGGGTCTATTATGCAGCATGGGGTAGCCTTCAGCATACTGCCTAACCAGGGGTGAATTCCTCATCTTCCTGCTTCTAACTCGCAAGTGTGAGGCTAACAGATGTGAGCCACCGCCCTGCTCTTYTCTGTTCAGCTTTCTAAGTCCTTCCTGTGCGTTTCCTCTCATAAATTTGACCGCACAGGGTCTGGGGACTTAGTGGTTGTTGCTCTGGCAGAGGATCAGGGTTTGTCCCCAGCATCTACACTGGGYATCTTACAACCTCCTGCAATACCACTTTTAGCCTCCAGGGCTACCCAAACCCAGGTGCTCATACACCACAGAGGCGAGGACATACAAACATTAATTAACCGATTAATTAAAATCTGTCCAAGCAYTTTGGAGCATGCCATTAATCCAAGCACTTGGAAGGCAGAGACAGGTAAATCTCTGAGTTCAAGCTCAGACTAGTCTACATAGTAAGTTTCATTCCAGYCAGCCAGGGAGACCCTGTTTCAAAAGAGAAAAACAAACAAAACAATCTGGAACATACATGCATACGCTCCAACTTTCTTTGTGCAAATATATGTATAATTTAAGACTTAAAAATATTTTTTGTTGTTGTTAATGTAGTTTTGCTTGTTTGAGTTAGGGTCTCACTATGTAGTCCAGTCTAGCCCTGACTTGGCCATCCTCCTGCCTTGTCTACTAAGGGATTAGCAGACACACTCCACCACTACATCCAGCTTTTTAAAATACTTTCTGGTACTGTAATGATGGCAATGGAATCATCACCCAAAGGGACCACTAAGCGGTGTGATTTTTAACACCATTACAGTCTGCATTTGCAGCCGTAATTACTAAGACTTGATTCTAGCAGGGTCCGAAATCAGAGTCCTAAATTTGTGCCCTACTGTCTAATCTGAGTGTACCAGTTACATCTATTGTCTCACCTCTGTTAGCCTTAATGGAAGCTGACTCTGTACTTAACTGCTGCTGTCCCTTAGACTGAACCCCTCTGCTGGTCTAAAGGCTCATCTCTACAGTTGCTATGGAAACTGCCTGTCCCCTTGCTCTCCCCACACTCCACTCTGGCTCCCTGCCACATGCGCTACTCTTTATGATTGTAGAAAGGGCCTGCACATTTTCCCATGCCTTTTTCCAGAATCAGGGCTGCAACTGACCATCTGTGGGAAGAGGCGCCCTACCGTCTTGATGTCCCAAGAGTACCGTTTTCTTGTTTCTGCTACAAAAAGGATTTTCATGGCATGTCCAAAGTATTTACAGTATGGACTGACTRGTTAGGTATAGGATGTTTCACGATAGGGCCAGGATTTCTGTGCGGTACTTAACAATCAGAACCAGGCTCACTGGCAGCCTTGCAGTGTCAGCTATTATCATTTTTCTATCCTTGTAAGGGGTGGGATTTCATGTGTGCACACGTGAGTGAAAGGACAAGCTGGAGTGTTGCTCCTCAGACACCCTTTTCTTCTTTGTACTAGAGATACCAGGGTCTCTCACTGGCCGAGCTGGCCAGCAAGCTTCCAGGGATTCACCCGTCTCTCCCTCCTATTCAACTCTGCGATTGCAAGTGCACAGCACCGTGCCTGGCTTTTTTAYGGTTCTGAGAATCTGAACTCACGCTTGCCAGCAGAGTACTTTACCAACTGAACCATCTCTGCAGCCTTTCTTCCCTTTTACCATCTCCAAAGTGCAAAGTAAATGGAAGAAAAAGCAAGTATAACTGGAGCYCAAACACAGGCCTTCTCGCTGATGCACACAACAGAATGACTCAGGGTAAGACCAGCTGTAGTGGTGGAGACTCTTTGAAGAATGGGTTATTGGGGGTACGGCAAGAGGAGGGGGAGAGGAGGGGAAGGAAGGAATGGAGAGGAGAGGGAAAGACAGAGAATATTAATTCAGTTCTGTACAGTAATTACACGGTCTCCTAAATTTATCCACTGTGTCACATCACTAGTAGTTGGGAAGTCTTTCCTGGGTTTTACTCTAATACTCCTTGCTGCAGTCTGAGCTCATTGCACTCAGCAAAGATGGAGACTAGCCAACCACTATTCTTGGAATAACTACTCTCCAGGGACTCAGGGGAGGAAGGTCATCCTGTCCCCTCCAATACTGCGCAGCCTGCTTGACCACGCCCAGAGCTCGGGCAAGGACAGGGAAACCCAGGTTGGTAACCTNGTTAGGTATAGGATGTTTCACGATAGGGCCAGGATTTCTGTGCGGTACTTAACAATCAGAACCAGGCTCACTGGCAGCCTTGCAGTGTCAGCTATTATCATTTTTCTATCCTTGTAAGGGGTGGGATTTCATGTGTGCACACGTGAGTGAAAGGACAAGCTGGAGTGTTGCTCCTCAGACACCCTTTTCTTCTTTGTACTAGAGATACCAGGGTCTCTCACTGGCCGAGCTGGCCAGCAAGCTTCCAGGGATTCACCCGTCTCTCCCTCCTATTCAACTCTGCGATTGCAAGTGCACAGCACCGTGCCTGGCTTTTTTAYGGTTCTGAGAATCTGAACTCACGCTTGCCAGCAGAGTACTTTACCAACTGAACCATCTCTGCAGCCTTTCTTCCCTTTTACCATCTCCAAAGTGCAAAGTAAATGGAAGAAAAAGCAAGTATAACTGGAGCYCAAACACAGGCCTTCTCGCTGATGCACACAACAGAATGACTCAGGGTAAGACCAGCTGTAGTGGTGGAGACTCTTTGAAGAATGGGTTATTGGGGGTACGGCAAGAGGAGGGGGAGAGGAGGGGAAGGAAGGAATGGAGAGGAGAGGGAAAGACAGAGAATATTAATTCAGTTCTGTACAGTAATTACACGGTCTCCTAAATTTATCCACTGTGTCACATCACTAGTAGTTGGGAAGTCTTTCCTGGGTTTTACTCTAATACTCCTTGCTGCAGTCTGAGCTCATTGCACTCAGCAAAGATGGAGACTAGCCAACCACTATTCTTGGAATAACTACTCTCCAGGGACTCAGGGGAGGAAGGTCATCCTGTCCCCTCCAATACTGCGCAGCCTGCTTGACCACGCCCAGAGCTCGGGCAAGGACAGGGAAACCCAGGTTGGTAACCTRGACCCTGGCAGGCAGCGAAGGGGAAAAAAAATCAGACAACGATAATAGATGGAGACCACGATAGAAACTCCAAGACAGCGAAGGGCAAGATGGCTCCCCAGGATTCAGAAATTGAGAGACTGCCTCCCACGCTGTGCTCAACGCAGACACAGCCTAACTAGATGGATGTTGTTCTCCCGCGGAGGTCTTGGACTCCGCCCTTGGCTGGGTCCCGCAGAACCCTTACCCAGGCTCGAGTCGGAGGGGGACACTTAGACAAGAAAACTGCAGGTGGATGACTGCAGCCACCACCCCACCATCGCTGCACAACGACCGCATCCCGGCCCCGCCCCTGCGGCGCTTCAGCCCCGCCCCCAGACAGGCATTGACCAATGAACGGCTCCTGCCGCGGGCCTTTAAGAACCGCGTGCACTCTCCCCGCAGCGGACGCAGCTAGCCTAGCACTCCGCGGGAGTTTCCATGGCGACCGAGGCCGGGACAGCGCGGCCCGGCAGCGTTGCCATGGAGACAACTCGGGAGCTGGGGCTCCAGAGCCTCGGTGCATCGCCGGCTAAGAACCCCGTGGAGCCTCTTTGCGAGGCCGGTGCCGCGGTAGCCGCAGCGCGCTGGGACCTGCAAAAATACTCCTTGCTCATCGTGATCGGCGATATCGGCACAGAGAGTCAGCTGAGGGCCGTGCGGGCCCACCTTGAACAAGGTGAGCCGCTCTCCTGGCTTTTGCGCAGCACTCCATCCATGTCTCTCCGCCATCTGCATTCATCTCCCAGTGCACATTTCTGTCTCCTCCACCTCTATGTGGACTTCCCAAAACGTGCGACCCTGTTACCTGCATCTTCCATCAATGCGTCTCTGTCCTCTTGAGCTGCCAACATTTTGCTTGCCCATCCCTTCTGCATACCCCATTCAGTTCCACAGTGTCCCGGAGCAGGAAGAGCTCCGTGCAGACCCTGGGGTCCCTCTGGTCACACACCCCTTTCCCGAAGCGTCCGACCACATATCCGAAAGTCCTCACCAGACTCTGAAAAGTCTATGTCCCTACCTTACAGTTTCTTCTTTAGGGGAGGTTTTCGAACGCGGGGTACATATCTCAAATCTCTGAATGCTGGCAGCCAAGTTGAAAGAGTGACCTTCGTGGCTCTGCAGCTCACCTCCCTCAGCCGCGCCTGTGGCGCAGTGCTGCGGAGCCACCTGCGGGTGGAAGCAGGGGATGGAGGTAAGGGAGGGGGCATAGGAGAATCTAGAATCTAATTTAGCAAGAAGGATCATTATGGAAACCTACAGTATATGGAGATAGACCCTTGAGTGTCGCTTCTACCATAACTGTTTTGCCTTGAAAAACCAAACAAAAACTACAAACTCATTAGCAAACCCAATCTAAACTCTGCTCTTTGCCCTCTGGTTCCCACAAAGGAAAAAGCAGGTACTAGCTATCCTTCTTAGAGGCATCACCTCCCTTACCTTTCCTCTCCTGAGAGCTTGACAGTGATTTCTGCAGATGACTTTGCTTAGAACCCTCCTCCCCCCCTTTTTTTTCTTTTACAGGGATTCTCTCCTGGAACATTGACTTATCATCCTTTGACTTGAACCAACAGTTGAGACTCTTCATTACCCGGCACCTTGCTCACTTCTCTTCAGAGGTCAAAGGTTAGGACTAGGGTTATTTGTCTCAGTCCTTTGGGTCTGGTATCCAGGCCAGAACTGGCCTTGCGGGARAATTGGGTAGGCAGAAAGGAAGGGACTTTTGATGGCGCCGCAGCTATCCACACATGCTGTGGATAATGCCCACACGCTGCAACCACACAATATGAGGGTAGAGCATAATTTTGTCAGAAATACTGTTGTTTGTACACAGCAGTTGACAAGCACTAAGTGATCAAACCACTTGCAGGCAAAGGCATTTCCTCTGTGTTCCCTTCCTACATACCCCAGCTTCCCTGCTTCTCCTTATAAAYATCCCAGAACGCCCCAGTCACCTTCTCAGACCCTTATTTCTCACAGCCCACCTTCCAGACTCGGTTCTGTTTCCTATTGGCTTAGCCAGCAGATCTTCAGAGCAGGGCAGAAGGCTGCCACCAAAGACTGATCAGACCAGCACCCTCGGATCCAGGCTGGGACAAAGGTCTCCTAGATTTGTAAGGCTTGGTTCTGAGATCAGGTCTGATGGGTGGGAGAACTAGTCTAGAAATGTGAGATAAGATTTTAATTAGCATTCTATGGCAGGTGTCTACRGAGATAGTTCAGAAAGTCCTACATCCTCTGATAAAGGTGTTGGGCATCTGGTCATATTGTAAATGTTGACACACCAATTAATGTAACTGTCTTTTAAAAAAGTCAAAAACAGGATCTCACTATATAGTCCACATGTAGTCTAGGATGGTATCAACCTTGTTATCCTCCTGCCTCTACTTCTGAGTACTAGAACTATAGACATGTACCTCTGTACCTGCTTCCGTGTAGTTTTATAGGATATGAATTCCATGTACTCAATAGTCATTGCTACTGAATAACAGACTTCACATGTTACTAACTCGCACCCATCCAGTACAGCAGATAGTCACCTTTCTGTCCCGCCAGTCCGGCCATTTCATCAACGAGTTTTCATGAACTGCTGTGGAGAAGCTGGAGAAAATGAGGTTGACATGACTAAAGCTCTATTACACTCAGAATATGTGTGRCAGCTTAAAAACTATGAAGCTGGCATCTTCCTGGTGGGACTGGCTTCCTGGACAACGAGCCACTCGCTCCTTGGAGAAGCGAGTGGTATTCTTTTGAGATGACCCATGTCATGACATCCTCCACTGTTCCCTATGACCAAAAGACAGTTTTGCCACTTGACACACCCCTAGAAGCAAGACTAAATAAAGGGATGACAGAGGGTTCAACTGATTACTGACGATTGGGTGTTATCTCCTGTTAGGAATTCACACCTCTAACCTTGTCCTTTTGGCCATAGAGACTTTGAGTACTGTAAGAAATGAACGAAACTTGAGGCAAAGTCCCTAACTGTTCTTCCGGTTAAGAAGGAAATGCTTGGGAAGAGGTTTGCAGGGAGTCGTATTCTGAGACACAGGCATTGGAACAGAAACACCCACTGAGGTCCTCAATCAGTTTTGCTATGGTGCCCTCAAGGGGCTTGAGGCCATCCACTCAAGATGCTAACATACTTTTAGCATACAGATTTTGTTTTAGGTTTAGACATTGTCATGGTGGCCTCTGTCCCTGGAGAACAGTGGGGAATTTCCTGGGGGGAACGGGGCACAGAGCTTAAGGCAGCCACAGCTCCACCCCTGCTAGCTTCTCTTTCAGCTGTCCTGAACACAGTCTGTGCAAAGAGCTGCCTCCCCCTTGGTCCTTCTTTGAGCTAATAGGTAAGGTAACCAAGAGTAGGTGAACTGAAGGAGAACACTAAAGGTCTCATGGTTTGGCCTTTTTGGCCTACTTCACAGGGTAGACCACAGTGGCCTGAATAATGAAGGAACAAAACATGTCTTACAATGATAGGAAGAGAGTGGTTATTCCGAGGCCTACCTCCTCTACCTTTGTAATCCCACCCCCACACACAGACAGGAAAGAAGGGGCCCTCAGATAGTCAGTGGCCAAGCTCCTTCTAGCGGTCAAGTCTGGTAAAAAAAAAAAAAAAAAAATTAAAGGGTAGCTTTCATACCAATCATCAGCTGAGATTTGGGGCATTCCTTTATAGCTCCCACTCCTCCCTCCAGATCCCTGAAGCTTCTAAGCATTTTTTTTTTAAAGATTTATTTATTTATGACACATAGGTGTACTGTAGCTGTTTTTCAGACACCCCAGAAGAGGGCGTCTGATCTCATTATGGATGGTTGTGAACCACCATGTGGTTACTGGGATTTGAACTCAGGACCTCCGGCAGAGCAGTCAGTGCTCTTAACCGCTGAGCCAACTCTCCAGCCCGCTTCTAAGCATTTTAAACATAACTTTAGAAAAACTTAGGATAATTGAAAACTGTACTTAAGGTCTGGGTGCAGCCCACCTAACATACAGAAGGTCCTGGATCCATGGGGGGGGGGGGTAGGGAACGATGGACACACACTAACACCTCACTACTGAGATTCAATAAAACTGAGACATCTGCCACTGAGCTCCTTTTAGCGAAGGGAGGATTGATGTTCTAAGACTAAGAAGTATGGGCTAGCCTAGTGTGRTGGCACAGGCCCATAATCCCAGCACTTGGGAAGTAGAGGCATAGGATCATCCTTGGCTACATAGCAACTTTATAACCAGTCTGGGCTACCCAAGACCCTGGAGAGCTGGAAAGAGGTGAGAGGGGGTGGAGAGGAGAAGGCTGAGGAATTCCTTYGAGTCCTCCTGACTCTTTGGTACACTCATGTGCTCAGAGAATCCTGAATTAGAGGTTTACATTGTTATCTGGAATGGGGAGGCTGAACAGAAGTTAAGCCTCATTCTGTAAGCATCTCCAGTTTTGGTTTTGCCTAAGAACTTAGGGTACCCCAGTACTAGTCTGGACTGGGATTCTGATTTAGGATAATTCTGAAACCTTCCACAATGAGAGAAATATGCTTATGCATTGCAAGGTTAGAATTCTAGGCAGAAAGAGGAACTTTTTCTTCAAATGAGGTCAGTCTTCATGGGTGGCACTGATATACGCACTCACTAGTTCAGAGAACACGCTCTGAGCTTGTTTAATGTATCCTTTAGTAGCATGGTTCAGAAAGTGGCATGGGTGTGAAATCAGGGGCTGCTCAGACCTCCCTCTCTCCTTTGGCATCTCACCATTTCACTGCATGAGAGAGAGATTAAGGGTTAAGGGCTGTCACAAATGGTTACTCAAAGATGGGGAGGGAAGGAAAATCAACTGTGACCTGGGAAGCACGGCTAAGGAGTGCTGTGGAGGTGTATGGCTGAGAACAAGGGTGGACTCTGATCTCAGTTGGAAGATATTTTGTTCTCAATCCCAATGCCTACTAAAGTTGTGCCCCGCACCCCAAACACTGAGAGAGATCCCTAAAATGCAGAGAGGAGACAGGAGGCTGGAGGTGAGGTAAAGTAAGAGCGATGACATTGCAGAAGATGGGGTGCTACCCCATGACCAAGCTGGCTTACACCGCATCACCTATGCCGATGGCCTCTCCTATTCAAACGGGGATATGGCATGTTGCTGCTTTGCATCCTGGATCCCAACAAGGGTTCTTCTCCCTCTGTTCCCCCTGTCCCCCAGAGTACTGGTGACTCAGCTACTTCTCTCCTCTGGCTGTAGCTAAAGCAGAGTGGGGGGTGCTGAGAGCAGAGACTATTTTGGCTTCTCTGACCTTCAAAAGCAGCCCTTGACAGCCTGGAGCAGGGGTGGGGCTGGCGCTGGCGAGCGAGTGGGCGGAAGGAGCTGACCACACCCAGGGAGGGTTACAGAGGAGAGGACAGGATGTTAGAGTCTGAACCTCACCGGGCTCCAGCTCTCCAGATCTTTCCTTTAATCCTGGAGCACTTAGCTGCGGTGGAGACAGAGGGCACAAGGTCAATGTAAGACTGTTCAAGATCAAGTAAGACACAGCACAGCTACAGGGAGAGGAGAGGAGGTGCAATTGAGACCCAAACACCCTACAGTCATTATAAGATCATTTCTGACCCAAAGAGTATTTTAGGTTAGACTGGGCTATAGTGAAAAACTTTGCTTAGCCTGGGCTCCTGGCGCTGGTCCGTGGTCCTCCCGTTAATTTGTTCAATGAAAGGCAGAACCCTCCCTTACCCTTCCAAGTCTGCCTCCTGACAGCCAGGACTCAGAAGCGACTGTGTGTGGGTGCCCCTACAGCCATGCTGCATTAGCACAGACCGGCACGACGCTCCCAGGGTCCCTGTGCCCCACCCCAGTGGGAGACTGTTCCAGAATTTCAGACTACCCTCCAATCTAAAATGTCCTCCCCAGTTCCCCATTGCTGCGGTTCAGAACGGGGTCCAGCATTCCACGTCGCTCACCACCCTCACACTGCTCCCTACATTTATGGTCCCCCAGCCTCTTTGTCTCCCCGCTCTTTCGGGGACTGAAGGTCACTCTCTGGGTCCGTCTGAGGGGAGAGGCAGCAGATGGTTTCTAAGTGGAAGGGGGAGGGCCCATGCAGCCCTTGCCTCCTATAGCTGGCTCTGTGCCCCGTGTGTGGGGCTTTGGTCCTTTGATTGATGCTGGGAGAGTATTTCTTTACTAAACAGGATTTGGGGAGAAGGTCCTGAGAGCTGCAGGAGGTCCCTCTGGCTCTTTGAATGGCTAGAGAACCTCTTAGCTTCCTCCCCTTCCCCATAGCCAAGCAGAGGCACCAGAACGTTGAAACTGTGAAGGTCAAGAAACAGTTAAGTCTCTAGTGCCTCGTCACGGACCAGCCCCTCTTCCCCGCCCTGGCACCGCCCTCCCCGTCAAGCAGCCCCCCCTCATTCCCACCCCAAGTGCTGCAGACTCTTCCCTGAAGCTGCCCGGCTAAGGCTAAGGCCGGAGCCGGAGCCGGAGCGCCTTAGCTGATGCCTCCATGAGGGGCTCCCTCCCACACCCCAGGGTAAGAGCCTAACCGCACGGCACAGCGGCAGAGAAGGATTGGGGGATGCTGTGAGAGATAAGGACCTGGGTCGGGTATCTGGTACCTTAAATCGGATGCATCTGGACCTGGGCTAGCCTTGTAGGAAGGCAGCCTGAGATGGAGGGAGAGGTGAACCTTACTGACTTAGGGTTCAGCCTGGATCCACAGCCAGTGGAACCAACAGGGGCTGTGACAGTCCACCACGGTACTAGGTGGGGGTGGGGACCATCAGCTGAGAGGCAGCAATAGAGGGTGGTGCCACTGGCTTTGCCTGGCAGCCAGGGCACAGAAGGAATTTGGGGGCTATCTTTAAGGAAAAACAGAAGACTCTGAGAGGGATGGGGAATTTACCTACAGGGAGGGTCCTTGGGTTATCAGCTACTGGATTGTTCAGCTGCTCCCTGTTCTGGGGAGTATGGTAGTGAGTTTTTGC
>BDUI01000359.1:139164-154820 GCA_002335545.1 Apodemus speciosus | reverse complement strand
TGAAAAGGGAAGGGAGGGAGGGTGGCAGTTCCTGGGCCTTCCTTGTGGTATCCTAGATGGCAGGGTCTGAAGCTAACCTGAACTCTGTTTCTCCTGTACCCCACTTTCTGATTATTTGTCTTTCCTCTCCTGACCCCCACAGAACTTCTCATTTTAAGTCAATACCTACTGATTTCAATAMAAATGCCTACATCTCTCCCTCAGGCCAGAGGACCCTCTGCCACCAGAGTGATGTCCTCGAGACCACCATCCTAGTCAACCCCAGCGCGGACAGCATCAGCTCTGAGGTAAGGCCAGTGCCCACACCTGCCTTGCTGTTCTGAGTGCCTACCCTTTGCAGCGCCACTCCATCTCGAGCGACTATCTGAACTGACTTGTAATCCACAGCCCCACTCTGGGGAATACTGAGTGAGGAACACGTCCTTATATTACTGAAGGGGGCGGGGCAGGGATTTTCAGTGCCTTCCYTGGGTGCCCCATCGCTGTGTTTTCTCTGCCCTCTGTTTTCAGGTTTACCATCTTCTTAGTAGTCCATCAGCTCACAAACTCCTGATCTTGAGTGGACAAACTTTAGAACCTGAGGGAGACCTTATCCTACAGAGTGGTACCTACTCATATCAAAACTTTGCCCAGGTCCTTCACAAACCTGAGGTGAGTTCCCTGCTGAGTGTCTTGGAGGAAGGGGATGGGGSGGGTGCATTTAAGTTGTGGGGAGAAAGGCAAGGGAGGGGAAGTCTTACATAAACTGACTATCAGAAACCCTGACCGGAGGTGGGTATTTACCTCAGAAAAAGGTAAAGAGTGGGGGGGGGTGGTCTGAACCTGAGTCAGACTAAGAGAACCCCAATGATTTGATCAGCTTCTCTCTCCTGTTCCTCTAGATTGCCCAGTTGCTTAGCAATAGAGACCCTGGGATCCAGGCCTTCCTCACTGTTTCCTGCTTAGGGGAGGGTGACTGGAGCCACCTGGGACTGTGTAGTTCCCAAGAGACCTTGCGCCTCCGGCTAAACCCTGAGCCCGAGCTACCCACCATGGATGGTGTGGCTGAATTCTCCGAGTATGTCTCTGAGACTGTGGACGTGCCATCCCCCTTTGACCTTCTGGAACCCCCCACCTCAGGAGGCTTCCTCAAGCTCTCCAAGCCTTGCTGCTACATCTTCCCTGGTGGCCGTGGGGACTCTGCTCTCTTTGCTGTCAATGGCTTTAACATCCTGGTGGACGGTGGTTCGGATCGCAAGTCCTGCTTCTGGAAGCTGGTGCGGCACCTGGACCGCATCGACTCGGTGCTGCTCACACACATTGGGGCTGACAATCTGCCAGGCATCAACGGGCTCCTGCAGCGCAAGGTGGCCGAGCTGGAGGAGGAGCAGTCCCAGGGCTCCAGCAGCTACAGCGACTGGGTGAAGAACCTCATCTCCCCTGAGCTTGGAGTCGTGTTCTTCAACGTGCCCGACAAGCTCCGGCTGCCCGATGCCTCCCGCAAGGCCAAGCGCAGCATTGAGGAGGCCTGTCTCACTCTTCAGCACCTAAACCGCCTGGGCATCCGAGCCGAGCCTCTGTATCGTGTGGTCAGCAACACCATCGAGCCGCTGACCCTCTTCCACAAAATGGGTGTGGGTAGGCTGGACATGTATGTCCTCAACCCTGTCAAGGACAGCAAGGAGATGCAGTTCCTCATGCAGAAGTGGGCAGGCAATAGTAAAGCCAAGACAGGCATTGTTCTGGCCAATGGGAAGGAGGCAGAGATCTCTGTCCCCTACCTGACCTCCATCACTGCGCTGGTGGTATGGCTCCCAGCCARCCCYWCTGAGAAGATTGTACGTGTGCTTTTCCCGGGAAATGCTCCCCAGAACAAGATCTTGGAAGGCTTGGAAAAGCTCCGGCACCTGGACTTCCTGCGCTATCCTGTGGCAACACAGAAGGACCTGGCTGCTGGGGCCGTGCCTGCCAACTTGAAACCCAGCAAAATCAAACATCGGGCTGACAGCAAGGAGAGCCTCAAAGCTGCTCCCAAGACAGCAGTGAGCAAGCTGGCCAAACGGGAGGAAGCGCTAGAAGAGGGAGCCAAGGAGGCCCGCTCAGAGCTGGCCAAGGAGTTAGCCAAGACGGAGAAAAAAGCAAAAGAGCCGTCTGAGAAGCCTGCGGAAAAGCCCTCCAAGCCAGAGAGGGTGAGGACAGAGTCCAGCGAGGCACTGAAGGCCGAGAAGCGGAAGTTGATCAAGGAGAAGGTGGGCAAGAAGCACCTGAAGGAAAAGATTTCAAAGCTGGAGGAGAAAAGGGACAAGGAGAAAAAGGAGATCAAGAAGGAAAGGAAGGACCTCAAGAAGGAGGAGGGAAGGAAGGAAGAGAAAAAGGATGCCAAGAAGGACGAGAAGAGGAAAGATACCAAACCAGAGGTGAAGAAGTTCTCTAAACCAGACCTGAAGCCTTTTACCCCTGAGGTCCGTAAGACCCTCTACAAAGCCAAGGCCCCTGGAAGGATCAAGGCGGACAAAGGCCGAGCTGCCCGCGGGGAAAAAGAGCTGCCTTCTGAGCCCCGGACACCCCCAGCCCAGAGGGGAGCTGCGCCACCTCCAGCTGTCGGTGGGCACAGAGAGTTGGCCTTGTCCTCACCAGAGGACCTCACACAGGACTTTGAGGAGTTGAAACGTGAGGAGAGAGGTTTGTTGGCTGAACAGAGGGACACGGGACTGGATGAGAAACCACTCCCTGCAGATGCCACAGAGCAGGGATGCCCAAGCACAGCCACCCAGGTGGCCCAACCCTCTGCCTCAGTGCTGGAGCAAGAACATGTGGAAAGGGAGAAAGAGGTCATCCCAGACTTTCCCGAGGATAAAGGGAGCGAGAGCAGAGGCCCAGACTTAGGTGCTGAGGTAGGGAAGGAGAAAGAAACCTGGGAGGAAAGGAAGCAGAGAGAAGCAGAGCTGACCCCAGAGAACATTGCGGCCAGGGAGGAGAGCGAACCTGAGGTAAAAGAGGACGTGATAGAAAAGGCTGAGCTAGAGGAAATGGAGGAGGCTCACCCTTCAGATGAGGAAGAGGAGGAGACAAAGGCTGAGAGTTTTTATCAAAAACATATGCAGGAAGCCTTAAAGGTAATCCCAAAGAGCCGAGAGGCTCTTGGGGGCCGGGAACTGGGATTCCAGGGTAGGGCACCTGAGAAGGAGCCAGCATCATTCCTAAGCAGCTTGGCCACGCCTGCCGGAGCCACTGAGCATGTCTCTTACATTCAGGATGAGACAATCCCAGGTTACTCAGAGACTGAGCAGACTATCTCAGATGAGGAGGTTCACGATGAGCCAGACGAGCGCCCAGCCCCACCCAGATTCTCCACGAGTACCTATGACCTTTCTGGACCTGAAGGCCCGGGCCCCTTTGAAGCCAGCCAGTCTGCAGATAGTGCTGTTCCAGCCACCTCGAGCAGAACTTACGGGGCACCTGAGACCGACCTCACCTACCCTCCCAACATGGTCGCAGCCCCTCTGGCTGAAGAGGAACATGTGTCCTCAGCCACGTCAATCACTGAGTGTGACAAACTCTCTTCCTTTGCCACATCGGTAGCTGAGGACCAATCTGTGGCTTCACTCACAGCTCCCCAGACGGAGGAGACAGGCAAGAGCTCCCTGTTGCTCGACACTGTCACAAGCATCCCCTCTTCCCGCACTGAAGCCACTCAGGGCCTGGACTATGTGCCATCAGCTGGCACCATCTCACCCACCTCTTCCCTGGAAGAAGACAAGGGCTTCAAGTCACCACCCTGTGAGGATTTCTCTGTGACCGGGGAGTCTGAGAAGAAAGGAGAGTCTGTGGGGAGAGGCTTGACCGGGGAGAAGGCTATGGGAAAGGAAGAAAAAAGTGTAACAGCTTCTCAGAAACTGTCCAGCCAGTATGCTGCTGTGTTTGGCGACCCTGGACATGCCCTACATCCAGGGGAACCAGCCCTCGGAGAAGTGGAGGAACGGTGCCTCAGCCCAGATGATAGCACCGTGAAGATGGCGTCTCCTCCACCATCTGGCCCTCCCAGTGCTGCCCACACACCCTTTCATCAGTCCCCGGTGGAAGAAACGTCTGAGCCTCAAGACTTTCAAGAAGACTCCTGGGGGGACACGAAGCACACTCCAGGCGTGAGCAAGGAGGGTGCTGAAGAGCAGACAGTTAAGCCAGGGCCTGAGGACGGCATATCAGGAGAGGGCAAAGCACCTCTCTCCACGAGCCCCCGAGCCCAGGACACGCCTGTGAGCATTGTTGGGGGTCAGACTGGCTGTGCTATTCAAGTGCTGCCAGAGCAAGGCAAAGCGACAGTGTCTGAGACTGGAGGGGCAGGCTCAGTCCTAGGAACAGGAGTCCCTCCTAGAGAGGTGAGGACACCACTGGAAGAACCCGCTGAGCCGCAGAAAGATGAGGTACTTCGGCTTACTGATCACAGCCTTTCCCCTGAAGATGCAGAGTCCTTGTCTGTCCTCAGTGTGGTCTCCCCAGACACTGCCAGACAAGAGGCCACCCCCAGGTCTCCCTGTAGCCCGAAAGAGCAGCAGCTACATAAAGACCTTTGGCCAATGGTGTCCCCAGAAGACACCCAGTCACTTTCCTTCTCAGAAGAGAGTCCTAGCAAGGAGACCTCTCTGGATATCTCTTCAAAGCAGCTCTCTCCAGAAAGCCTTGGCACCCTCCAGTTTGGAGAATTAAGCCTAGGAAAGGAAGAAAAGGGGCCTCTGATGAAGGCGGAAGACAACTCTTGCCACCTAGCTGCTGTGTCTATTCCAGAGCCCCACACAGCCACAGTGTCACCTCCCACAGATGAGGCTGCCGGAGAGGCAGATCTCACAGATGAGAGCCCTGCTGGAGATTTACCCGGCAGCCCCTTCTCTCACTCTGCACTGTCCGGCGACGGGAAGCACTCCCCTGGGGAGATCACGGGCCCTAGCGGACACTTTATGGCGTCTGATAGCTCCCTCACCAAGAGCCCAGAGTCTCTGTCAAGTCCCGCCATGGAGTGGGGAGGTGAGGCGCCAGGGTTGAAAGACAGAACCACTGAGGAGGAGGAGGAGAAGGAACCTGAGCTGAAGAGTGAAACCCCACAGCAAAAGGACCAGGTTCTGCTGGAGAAAGATGCTGTTGTGGAGCAGAGCTCGGTCATGCATCAGAAAGATGAGGCTGTAGGTGAAGAGAAGAAGCCTGGAGGACAGCAGGATAAGACTTCAGAACAGAAAGGCAGAGACTTGGACAGAAAAGACACGGCTGAGGAGCTGGACAGGGGCCCAGAACCCAAAGACAAAGGCTTAGATTGGGAGGACCAGGGCCCAGCAGAGAAGGACAAGGCCTCAGAACAAAGGGACACAGTCCTGCAGCAGACCCAGGCCACTGAACCAAGAGCACAAGAGCACAGAGATTTAGAAGGAAAGGATGAGCGTTTAGAGCTGAGAGATAAGACTCCTGAAGAGAGAGATAGAGTGTTAGTACAGGAAGACAGGGCTCCAGAGCACAGCATCCCCCAACCAACACAGACAGACAGAGCTCCAGAGCACAGAAGCAAGGCTGATAAAGAACAGAAGGATGGGGCCTCAGAAGAGAAAGAACGGGTTTTAGAACAAAAAGACTGGGCCCAAGGAAAGGAAGGTGCTGCCTTGGATCAAGCCAGCAGGGCTGCCGAACAGAAAGATGAGACCCTAAAAGAGGACAAAACTCGGGGGCAGAAGAGCTCTTTCCCAGAAGATAAAACCACAACACCAAAAGAGATGGTTCTTGACCAAAAGTCTCCAGAAAAGGCCAAGGGTGTAGAGCAGCAGGATGGAGCTGTCCTGGGGAAGACCAGAGCTTTGGGGCTAGAGGAGAGCCCAGCAGAGGAGGGCAAGGCTCAAGAGCAGGAAGAGAAATACTGGAAGGAGCAGGATGTGGTCCAGGAATGGCGAGAAACATCTCCAACTAGAGGAGAGCCAGTAGGAAGCCAGAAAGAATCTGTTCCATCCTGGGAGGGCAAGTCTCCTGAGCAGGAAGTCAGGTATTGGAGGGACAGAGACATAAGCCTACAGCAGGATGCATACTGGAGGGAGCTAGGCTGTGAGAGGAAGGTCTGGTTCCCCCATGAGCTAGATGGCCAAGGAGCCCGTCCACGGTACTCTGAGGAACGTGAAAGTACTTTTCTTGATGAGGGACCAGATGAACAAGAAATAACCCCACTGCAGCACACTCCCCGGAGTCCCTGGGCCTCGGATTTCAAGGATTTCCAAGAGCCCCTGCCACAGAAGGGGTTGGAAGTAGAGCGCTGGCTTGCTGAGTCGCCAGTTGGCTTGCCACCAGAGGAAGAGGACAAACTGACTCGCTCTCCCTTTGAGATCATCTCCCCTCCAGCATCCCCACCTGAGATGACTGGACAGAGGGTTCCTTCAGCTGCAGGACAAGAAAGCCCTGTCCCAGACACTAAGTCCACACCACCCACTAGGAACGAACCTACCACTCCTTCATGGCTAGCTGAGATCCCACCATGGGTACCTAAGGACAGGCCCCTGCCTCCTGCACCCCTCTCTCCAGCTCCAGCTCCCCCGACACCTGCCCCAGAGCCACATACTCCTGTACCCTTCTCCTGGAGCATGGCTGAATATGACAGTGTGGTGGCTGCAGTGCAGGAGGGGGCAGCTGAGTTGGAAGGTGGCCCATACTCTCCCCTGGGGAAGGACTATCGAAAAGCTGAAGGGGAAAGGGAAAGAGAGGGTGGGGCTGGAGCTCCTGACAGCAGCTCCTCCGGCTCAAAGGTCCCAGAGGTTATGGAGAGCCACACCACGAGGGATACTGAGCAGACTGAGCCAGAGCAGAGAGAGCCCACACCCTATCCCGACGAGAGAAGCTTTCAGTATGCAGACATCTACGAACAGATGATGCTTACTGGGCTGGGCCCTGCTTGCCCCACCAGGGAGCCTCCACTGGGGGCATCCGGGGACTGGCCCCCACATCTCTCAACCAAGGAGGAGGCTGCTGGCCGCGACAAGTCTGCAGAGAAGGAGCCTTCCTCCCCTGCCTCACCCCAAAACCTCCAATCTGACACTCCAACTTTTAGCTATGCAGCTCTGGCAGGACCTACTGTACCTCCCAGGCAGGAACCCGAGCCAGGGCCCAACGCGGAGCCCAGCTTCAGCCCTCCGGCAGTGCCCCCTCGTGCTCCTATCTCCCTGAGCAAAGACCTGAGTCCCCCTCTTAATGGAAGCATTATGAGCTATAGCCCAGACAGGAGGACCCCATCCCCGAAGGAATCGGGCCGAGGTCACTGGGATGATGGTACTAGTGACTCAGACCTGGAGAAGGGGGCTCGGGAACAGCCCGAGAAGGAGACCCAGTCCCCAAGTCCCCATCACCCCATGCCTATGGGCCACCCGTCACTGTGGCCTGAAACTGAGGCGCATAGCAGCCTTTCCTCAGACTCACACCTAGGACCTGTCCGACCAAGTCTGGACTTCCCTGCTTCAGCCTTTGGCTTCTCCTCCTTGCAGCCTGCTCCCCCTCAGCTGCCCTCTCCGGCTGAACCCCGCTCTGCACCCTGTGGTTCACTTGCCTTTTCTGGGGACAGAGCTCTGGCCCTGGTTCCAGGAACTCCAACCAGAACCCGACATGATGAGTACCTGGAAGTGACCAAGGCCCCCAGCCTGGATTCCTCACTGCCCCAACTCCCATCACCCAGCTCTCCTGGGGCCCCTCTTCTCTCCAATCTGCCCCGCCCTGCTTCGCCAGCCTTGTCTGAAGGGTCCTCTTCTGAGGCTACCACGCCTGTGATTTCAAGTGTGGCTGAACGCTTCCCTCCTGGTCTAGAGGCGGCTGAACAGGGTGCTGGAGAAATGGGCCCAGGAAAAGAGCCAGCTGCCCACAGCCTCTGGGATCTCACTCCTCTGAGCCCAGCCCCCTTAGCTTCACTGGACTTGGCTCCAGCTCCAGCTCCAAGCCTGCCTGGAGACTTGGGTGATGGTACCCTGCCCTGCCGCCTGGAGTGCTCAGGAGAACTCACCAAGAAGCCAAGCCCCTTCCTGAGCTCCTCTGGAGATCATGCAGCCAATGGCCCAGGAGAAACCAGCCTTAATGCCCCAGGGTTTGCCACAGCCATGGCAGAAAAAGAAGAGGCTGAAGCCGGTCACGCTTGGGACCGAGGGTCCTGGCCCGAGGGAGCGGAGAGGAGCCCCCGGCCAGATACACTTCTCTCCTCTGAGCAGCCTCCGCGTCCTGGGAAGAGCTCCGGGGGCCCGCCCTGCAGTCTTTCTTCTGAAGTCGAGACTGGGCCTCAGGGTTGTGCTACAGACCCCCGCCCCCACTGCGGGGAGCTTTCCCCCTCATTCCTGAACCCTCCTCTGCCCCCATCCACAGATGACAGTGACCTTTCAACGGAAGAAGCTCGGCTGGCAGGAAAAGGAGGGCGGCGCCGGGCAGGGAGGCCAGGGGCCACTGGAGGTCCATGCCCTATGGCTGATGAGACACCCCCCACATCAGCCAGCGACTCAGGCTCCTCACAGTCAGATTCTGATGTCCCACCAGAAACTGAGGAGTGTCCATCCATCACAGCTGAGGCGGCCCTTGACTCAGATGAAGATGGGGACTTTTTGCCTGTGGACAAAGCTGGGGGAGTTAGTGGAACTCACCACCCCCGACCTGGCCACGACCCACCCCCAGTCCCCCTACCTGACCCCCGCCCATCCCCTCCCCGACCGGATGTTTGCATGGCTGACCCCGAGGGTCTCAGCTCAGAGTCTGGGAGGGTTGAGAGACTACGAGAAAAGGTGCAGGGGCGACCTGGGCGTAGGGCCCCTGGTCGGGCCAAGCCTGCATCTCCTGCCCGGCGTCTGGATATTCGGGGAAAACGGTCACCTACTCCTGGCAAAGGGGCTGTGGATCGAACATCCCGGGCCCTGCCCCGACCGCGGAGCACTCCAAGCCAGGTCACCTCAGCAGAAGAAAAGGATGGTCACAGCCCCATGTCCAAAGGCTTAGTCAATGGCCTCAAGGCAGGATCCAGTGAGTATATCAGGAAATTGGGAGACACTGGGTTGGGGTAGGTGTGGGCTAGCTAAGGGCTCCAGCTGTTCCAGCAAGTGGGGAGGTGACCAAGTTTTGTTTTTTTGCTTTACAATGCATTCTGCTTGTCTCTACAGCAGCCTTGGGCTCCAAGGGTGGTTCTGGTCCTCCTGTGTATGTGGATCTTGCCTATATCCCAAATCACTGCAGCGGCAAGACTGCTGATCAGGACTTCTTCCGCCGAGTGCGTGCATCCTACTATGTGGTCAGTGGAAATGACCCCGCCAATGGCGAACCAAGCCGGGCTGTGCTGGATGCCCTGCTGGAAGGCAAGGCCCAGTGGGGGGAGAACCTTCAGGTGAGTAGCAAGAGACAAAGTTAGAATCTGATCAAAGCTCTGTCAGAGGCCACAGTAGGACACAGCCCTTATTCACAAAAAGACAAGGTCCGTTGAATGGGGAACGGGAGTGCTTGAGACCACCAGTTTCCCCTCGTCTGTCTTTCCTCCAGATTCTCACCTCAGGCATGTTTTCTTCCTCTTAGGTGACTCTGATTCCCACTCACGACACTGAGGTGACTCGTGAGTGGTATCAGCAGACGCACGAGCAACAGCAGCAACTGAACGTCCTGGTCCTGGCTAGCAGCAGCACTGTGGTGATGCAGGACGAGTCCTTCCCAGCCTGCAAGATTGAGTTCTGAATGACCCGCGCTCCCTTCCCCCAGGATCCACTCCTACAGCTCATTTAGAGAATGGCTACCGCTGCGTCCTCTGGGGTTGAGGGAAGTGGAGCTCAGCAGGGTCATGCCATGCGTGTTATTAGGACTTGGGCTAAGTGGGAGGTCCTGTCCTTCCCCTCATCTCTCCCTGGGGGCTTCAAAACCAAAGGCAATGAGGGGGGACACAAAATTATGAAAGGTCATCTGATGCAGAAACCCCTAGAGGAATCCCCTCCTAGCACTGCCAAATGCTGGTCTTGGGTGAGGATGGGTTTCAGACAGCACACTCTTCCCCATGGAGGAGGATTAGCACCCTCTCCCCCAGAACCTCATTATTTGGCATTCCAGAAAGGATTGCCGATAATTTATAGGATGCAGGGAAGGCCACTGTTAGTAAGGTGCCAGAGTTGCGCCCTTTTCTCCATCTGCCATGCCCTGGTCACCAGGGTCTGGGTTCCAGCAGGGACCTGGCAACACGTGGCTGCTGTGCTGTCTTATTGCTTCCCTCAATATCTGAATGTCTCCAACCAAAACTTGAAGCTCTTTAGACCAAGAACTAGGGAGAGGGAAAAGGAGCTCATCTCTCAGCCCCTGCTTCATAGCATCTACAGCCTTGGGCTGCACCCAGACCAGACTACCTGGGCAGCACAAAGGGCAAGGAGAGCCCCAACCCCAGTCGCTGCAAGCACCCTGATCACTTAGTCTTCACCTACCCCATTCCAACAAGCCTCATTCCTTCTTGTCCCCTGCTTGGCTTCTCTGCATGTGGTCATCTGCTATGGCCTGGTGTGTGATGGGTTAAAAATAAGCCACTGCCTGACATCTACATCCATTTTAGCCATGTGTGATTCCCCAACATTCCAATCCTCTACCATCCTGCAGCTGAAATGGGAACACTGGCTGCCTCTCTAAACCTAAACTCTTGGATAGAGTTTCTGAGATGGAGGCTGGACTAGAGAACCAGGGGATGGGGGGGGGGAGGGAGGGGCGGGGAGAAGAGTGGAAGCTGAGCTATAGCTTAACCCCTCCAGAGTGAAGACAGGCTGAGCATTCTACTACAGGACAGGACCTCACCCCATGCAAGCCAGTGAGCAGCCCGCCAGTCCCTGCTGGACTGAGAAACCCAGCCGCTGACTGTCCCCCTGGGGCTTGTCTTCTTGCCAAGCCAATGGGACACCAAAAGCAGCTCACCTCCTGTTCTTCCTAGCTCCCCTCCCTGCCGTGCTCTGCTCCTCCCCACACTTCCCTGCTACAGTCCCCAGCTGCTGTAACAGAGCCACCGCCACCTCTAACAATAAACCAAGTTCATTGCAGACGGTGTAGTGCTACTTAGGCTTGCCCAGACCCTCCATGCAGTAAGCTGTCCTGGTCGCCATCTCTCTCTGTCACTTAGCATTTATCTTGGAAGACTCTTGATTATTCAAACCCATTCCAGGACCCAGGAGAGCCAGCGCGTGTGAGAGGAGGAAGAGATGTGAGAACCATCACATCATTTCTGAAAAGAAGCAGGGTGTGATGGTGAATGCCTGTGATCTCAACACTCAGGGCAGAGGTAGAAGAATGAGTTTGAGGGCAGCCTGAGTTACACAGTGAGTGAGACCTTGTCTCAGAAAAACAAAAACAAAAAACAAGGGGCGGGAGAGATAGCTCAGTGGTTAAGAACACTGGCTGCTCTCCCAGAGGACTCACAGGGCAGCTTACCTCTCTACATCTCCAGTGGCTCCAATGTCCTTTTCTGGCCCCTGTGGGCATCAGGCATGCATGCAGTATACAGAGTTATATGCAGGCAAAACACCCATACACATAAAATAATTTAAGCAAGAAACAAACAAACAAAAAATCTGAAAATAGTCTGAAATGTGGGAGCCTGTAGCAGGAACATAAACATCTCGTTTAGGGGCACGATCTGCATTCTATGGGTCAAAAGCAGTCCCTGTATTTTCCCAGAGAACTCTGAACCTTTTCGTTTACTGCCCATTGGATGAAAGCTACATTTAACCCACTCAGTGGAACCCTTTATAGTCTTAGGTATGACACGAGTGGTCGGGTTATAAATGTGTATATGGAAAAGGGACCTAGTCATCCCAGTGTCCAGAGCTTCCCGGTGTAAAGATGTCAATGGAGCAGAAACCAGGCATTGCCTCTTCATGTCAGCCCCCCTGACTCACACTCCAAGGCACTCGAGTGAACCATCACAGGCTGTTTCTCAGGAGCCGCCCAACACTCTGCTCATTAAAAACACTTGGATGGTAGACAGACCACTACAGGGACTCTTGAAAGCCCATCCCTGTTTATCTGCAGTAGTTTTTGATTGGTTCAGTCACAGACACAATTGGCTTGCATAATCATTATTAAGTTCACAAAGGCGTCACACCCCCTCGTTCTCATTATTTTGTATTTATTGAGCACTTGTCATGTTCCGGCCCCCAACTCCAATGGCTGCATTACCCATACCCACACCCACTCTAGATCTTTGGGAAAAGCTTAGTAATCACATATGGTCATAAAGACACATGATATAAGGACAAACCTCTTGGGGACCCTGGAGTGTTTGATCTTTGGCCAGTCTGTCCCTGGCAAACTACAGAAATATATATGTTTATATATATATATATATATATTAAATCTTTGCTCATATCTGTACAACATTGATCTCTGCTAATTGTTTAAAATAGAACTTGATTCTCTCTATTACAGCATCTCCTAAGCCCAATAGCCCCACAACAAAAGGAGGCCTGGCTTCACAGATTGATGCAAATCTCCCAGAGCATCCGAAGCAGTCACTCTCAAGTTGCATGGCAAGCTAATACCTATTTTTCTCTAGCGCTGATGTCCACAGGAGCAGGACAAGGCAGGGGAGCGCTTGGCAATTACATGGCAACACCCACAAGCTCAGTGAAAACCAGGAGTGGCCACAACAGATGTTTTTGAGAATGGAACTCTACTTTCCAGACATTTCAGGTGGTTCCCCTGAGCTAGCCTGTGATCGTGAAGATAAGAGTTTCCTTGAATGCACATATGGACTGAGGGTACCTTAAAAAGTTGTGAATATTTCAGTCAACAAGTAGAGACCCTGTCACCTTCCATTTATATTTGCTGTCCCCTCAACATGGTACCTTCAGCAGTTAAGTGGCATGTCTTTCAACAATCTCTGATTTCCCACCCCATGGCTAAGTGAAGAGCCAACAACTTCTCTGAACATAAATGTTCCTCCTTTGGCAGAAGTATGTTTCACGCCACAAGGCCTACTTCCTCAGACACTGCTGGTGTGAGCCCACACCTTGATTGGGGCTCTTTCTGTGTATTAGCCAACAAAAAGGCTGCTGGCTCAAATAGCTGGTAGAGTGGGACCCCAATGACAAGATGACTAGTCACATGGTGAGTGCTGGTCATGGGCCAGAGACTGGCTTTCAGTGTTTACATCACTAGACAGATATTGAACTTAGGAGATATCCTCAGTAGGCAGCTCATCAACCACCTCAGAGTCTACCTCAGACTCCTCCTGATCAATCTCCTCAGAGACCTCCTGAGCCTGCAGATCAGTCTCCTCAGAGAGCTCTTGGGATGGTTTGTCAGCCTCTGGGATGTCTTGATATACCTCATCAGTGGCAGGGGCCTTCTGAGCCAGCATGCCAACCTTCTCAGAGAACTCCAGGTATGGATCTTCAGGAATCTCTTGGGTTGGCCTGCCAATTTCCATAAGGGTTTCCTGGGCCATGCTACTAATGCTTACAGGGAATCCATGGACTATCCTGTCCAGCTCTACTGAGACTTCCTGGCATAACTGATTACTTTCCTCAGGGCTGTCTTCACAAAGCTGGTAAATTTCCTCATAAACTTTCTGAGGCAGCTGGCTGGCCTGGGATGGCTGGCATGTGTTGGTAGTAGTATCACGGTTCTTTATCAACAGCTGGCTGATGTCAGGGACCTCCTTGTTAGGCTGGCCAATCCCCTCAAGGATGGCATGGCATGGCTGGACAATGTCTAAGACCTCCTGGCATGTCTGGCAGACCTCAGTAACATCCTGACTTCCTGAAGGGCAGATTTCCACAGGTAGCTCTTGAGGAGACTGAGTTGGTCCAGCAAGCTCTTGCTGTCTTTCTATGTGGAACTCTGGTGTTCCAGCTCCAGGAGTTTCCTGGAGCAACCCAAGGCCTTGCTTTTCTTCAGTCATATGTGTATTTACAGAGGACTGATCACTGAAGCCAAAATGTGAGTTTCCATCTACTGTAGTAGGAGAGGAAGGGCCAGCACTGGACACGGTGCTGGATGGCCCACTGCTGTCTGTAAAGCAAAGTTAGGAGGTCAAGTCAAACAAGCTGTAAGAGGAGGCTCTACACACATGCACATTAAACGCTAGTGCATTAGCTTTGCTGCTGGGTTCTTCCTAAATGTGGCAGATATATGCACTTGCTCACACCAGCCTAATCATGCTAAAGCTCACCTAAGATTTAGGAGAATGAGGCTTACTTTAGTTTTTACAAATACTCTCTGATCCCAACTCTACATTCCAATGGCCCCTCCKTCCTACTTTGGGTGCAGGTAAGCATTTTGTCCCAAAAGGTTCACAATTACTCATGTACATCAAAACTACAGGCAATACTTAAAATACTGATTATGAGGTTCCATCTCCACAGTTTCTAGTTCTATAGGTATAGTGTAAAGATAGGGACAGGAAGAGGGAAGAAGATGAGGACAATATTGTTCTGTTAGAATAKTCCCAGTKGAGGGGACTATGGATGTTGCTCAGTGGCAGAGTGTCAGCCTATCATGTGGAAGACTCAGGACTCAGTACTGCACAAACACCAGGCATGGGACTTCAGCACCTGGTAGATGGAAGGAACAGAAGTTTAAGGCCATCGTCAGCTATACACAGGAAGTCAAAAGGAAGCTTAGGCTACATGAGACTACCCATCAACACAAACAAATAAACAAAACAAAAACGGGAGAAAGGCTCCTAATGAAATGTGATGTCCACCCTTGGTTAAGAATCCTCCCTTTAGCAGTTCTTGACCTTTTGGCTAAGATCAAGTAAAGGGTCATTCTCTAAAGAAATCAGTGTATTTCTGGAGCCAGAGATATCCCAAGAATGAAGCAAGAGAAAGTAGAAAACCTTTATAAATCAGGAATGAGACATGACAGCTCACACCTTGAACTGTAGCACCCCAGAGCACCGAAAGTTCAAGGTCAGTCTGGGCTGCCTGGCAAGCTCTGGTAAAGGTAGAAAATGAAAAGGTAAACCTGTAAATGAAGACACCAGGAAAGAACCGCATGAAAAAGGAAGAGAGCAGAGCCTGCTGCTTCGTGACCTTCCTCGGTCTCTGCTCTTGCACGCTTGCTATCAGAGCTGCTGCTCCACCCCACTCGTCTGTCATCCTTAGCCTCTCACAAGTTGTTCTTCGTGACAGTGTGAACAGTGACTACAAGTTCTTAGGGTTGGGACACTAGTGGTAGGCAGACACCAGTGAGAAGCCAGTCCTCTCCTTAGCATCCTGCCTACAGGCATGACTGAGACCACACAAACCCTTCATGGATAGCGTCATGCAAAGCTTTGCACTTCAGCCCTGGGTGCTCCAGAATTGTGCTACTTTCTAGCACCCTGTATGGGAAAAAATTCGCTTTCTTCTTTTCTTTCACTTAAAGATGGAAGACTAAAATAGAACTCACAAATGATAATGYTTCAGGGTATTTTGGAGGGGTGGGTTACAGACATCAGTAAAAGTTCTTATAGAAATAATGGATTATATTACGGGAAAAAGGTACATATACAACTGTTCACATTGATCTTTACATTTGATTCAGGGAATTCACAGATCCCATCCATCAATCTGGGTCAGCTAAGGGTAGTGGCACACACCTTTGATCCAACACTCAGGAGGCAGAGATAGACAGAACTCTAAGTTCCAGGCCAGTTAGGGCTGCACAGAGAAATCCTACCTCAAAAAAAAAAA
>BDUI01000359.1:113405-135574 GCA_002335545.1 Apodemus speciosus | reverse complement strand
CTCTGAGGGCTAAGCAGCCCACTGCAAGGCTGATGAGTGAGTCTGGGCCCAGGACCCGCATGCTGGAGGGGAGAGCAGATCCCTACAAGCTGCCCTTTGCCATCACTGTGCCTTATCCCCCAGCAGAGAAATGCAAAAAACCTTTGAAGTTGCTTTGCAAATGAAAACGTGCTTCTCTCCTACTTTCTGTCTTCTGCCCCGTGTGGAGCCCCTGCRTGGAGCCCCGTGTGTGGTGCTGTGTGGTGCTGCGAGCCTTTAATCCCAGCTTTGTTTTTCTTTTCCTTTTTTAACACACTTTCCCCTAATTTTTCAATAAAACCTACAGAATTGTTTTATTGGATCATATTAAACTTATAAATTACCTTGGGAAGAAATGATATTCTTTTATTCTCTCTTTTTGCTGTGGGTATGTGTAAACATGCAAATTCATTCATGTATGTGTGCACACGTGTGTATGTACTCGTGTGGAGGTCAGAGGTTGGTACCAAATGTGCTCTCAGATTGTTCTTCAACTTTTTAAATTTAAACTTATGTGTATATGTGTTCTGCCCACATGTATCTCTGTGTACCACATGCATACCTAGTGTCTGAAATGAACTTCAGAGGACTTAGGATTCTCTAGAACTGGAGTTACAGATGATTATAACCTGTGATGTGTGTAACGGGATCAAACCCAAGTCCTTGGAAAGAGTAGCCAGCACTCTTAACTTCTGAGGTATTTATGTATGTATATGTGTACTCATGTGTGCATAAACAATCCAAGCCGGGCGGTGGTGGCGCACGCCTGCAATCCCAGCACTCTGGAAGGCAGAGGCAGGTGGATTTCTGAGTTCGTGGCCAGCCTGGTCTACAGAGTGAGTTCCAGGACAGCCAGGGCTATACAGAGAAACCCTATCTTGAAAAAACCAAATCTAAAAAACCAAAAACAAAACAAACAAACAAACAAACAAACAAACAAACCCAAAGCGTGTGGGTGAAGGTCAGGAAACAACCTGGGGAGTTGGTTCTCTCCAATCATGTAGTCCCAGGGATCAAATTCATGTCTTCAAGCATGATAGCAACTACCTTTACCTGCTGAGCCATCTYGCTGGCCCCAATCGTATGTTGTTAAAGTCAATTCTATGCCTTTGTGGTTGTCTAACTGTGGGTTTTCTTTTTTCTCACAAACTATTCTTTTATTTACTTTTTTATATTTAAGTTTCACAGAGAAGTAACAACTGTGCAGGTCTGTACTCTTTCAGAAAAGCATGTCCCATCAACACCAACCGTGTGGCTGACACTAAAGAAGATGACATCTTAGGACTGAGGCCCATACTCCAACAAGAATACAACACACCAGCCAACACCAGCCTCTTTCATGGAGCCTTTAAAYCCAGGGAGACTCAGACTTCCTCTCAGAAACGGATTAAGTAAATGAGCTCCTGAGTTTGTCTGTTCATTTGTTTTCTTAAAGTGTCTAAAACGAAGCCAGGATGAGTTTTAAAACATCCTCTTGACCTATTCTAAATTAAAACGTTATAAAATACAAGCTTCCACTGCAATAGCCTCAACTGTTACCTCATACAGCTCACCGTGGAGCTGCAAGAGGCTCTTCTGTAAGCAAAGGGGAAACGTTAGTGCCATCTGCATGATACTCTCTCTACAAACTGGTGTTGGATGGGAAACACAAACTTTAAAAAGAGAGGAAGGGAGGGACAATTCTACTCTGATGTTAAGCTCTATAAGCAGATTTTTGATTTCAGTGAGGAGCTGAGAGAAGATGAATTTGGCTTTTTTACTTCAAGAAGTATCAAATGGCAGAGGGGGAGATGGTTCAGTAGGTAAAGACACTGGCTTACAAGGCTGACAACAGAGTTTGACCTCTGGGACCCACATCGTGGGAGGAGTGAACCAACTCTTGCAAGTGTCCTCTGACCTTGACATGTGTGCCAGGGCTCACACATACCTCCCTCAGCTCATAAAAGAAATAACAGCGCTATCCGCTATCCGATGGTGTRTACTCTTTGAAGATCTCACTCTCAGACTAGAGCCTAGGTCAGGAACTTCAACACACTGCAGGTCAACAGCCTTGTTAAAAAGAAATGCTTTACYGGCAGAACCAATGAACTGAAGACAGATGAGGGTTTCTGTCAGTTTAATACAGCTAGTGTCATCTGAAAGAGGGACCCTCAACTGAAAAAAGGCCTCCATTACAGTGGCCTGTAGGAAAGTCTGTGGGGCAATTTCTTGATTAATGATTGAAGTGGGAGGGCAGTGCCACCTCAGGCCAGGTGATCCTAGGAGGTATAAAAGGGTATCTAAGGATTGGAGAGATGGCTCAGTGATTAACAGCACTTGTTGCTCTTGCAGAAGACTTTGGTTCTGTTCTCAGAGCCTATATGGTGGCTCATAACTGTCTGTGACTTCAGTTTCAGATGATTTGACCATCTTTTCTGTTCTCTACAGGCACTAGGCACCAGGCACATATAAGGTATGCCTACATACATACAGGCAAACATACATATAAAATAAAAATCTATAAATCTATAAATAAATATATGAAAATAAAAGAAAGGTAGCTGAATGTGAACCCAGAGAACAAGCCAATAATCATCACTCCTCCATGGTTGCTGCCTCCAAGTTCCGGCCTTGAGTTCCTCCCCTCCTCACTTCATGATATAAGAGGAAGTAAACCATTTCTCCTCAARTTGCTTTTGGCCATAATATTTATGAAAATATAAAGCAATTGAGGACAGCATTATGTCTCAGCTTACATAAGAAAACAGACATGGRACACCAGTATGATCAAGAAAAATTTGGTTATTTTGATAGCTGAAGTCCAAAAAGTCAAGTGACAATGTAATCTTTGCTACCCACAGTCCAATGCTCTTCAGCTTGGGTCAATGTCTTTGGCTGCCAAGCCTCCAAACTCAGTTCCTAACTATCCATGTGGGTCAGTGCACATGTATGTATGGGTGCATGTTGAGGCTAGAAGACAACCTTGGGTAAATTTCCTTAGGCATCAGTATCTCCACTCTTTTCTTATTGAGACAGTTTTCTTCACTGGCTTGGAACTAGCCAAGTAGGCTAGGCTGGCTGGCTTATAACCCTCAGGGTGTGTGTGTGTATCTGTCTGTCTGTCTGTCTGTCTGTCTGTCTGTCTGTCTGCCTGCCTGCCTGCCTGCCTAGTGCTGGGTCTATATGTATGCCACCACTCCTTATTTTTTTTTAAAGATTTATTATTGTTTTTTAAGTTAAGAACTATGTGTATGTGTGCCTACTTAGCTATATGCCCACCATGTGCATTAAATTGCCTGCAGAGGCCAGGAAGTTGTGAGATGCCTAATGCGGGTGCTGGGAACTGAACCTGGGTCGTATGCAAGAGCAGCAAACACTCTCATCCACTAAGCCATTTCTCCAGTCCATTATTGTATCTTTAAATTGTATGTTTATGCGTGTCTATATGTAGTTATATGCAGGAGTGCTGGTGCCCACTGAGGCCAAAAGAGGGTGGTAGATTCCCAGGAGCTGGAGTTACAGGTAGTTGTGGGCCATCTTACATGGATACTGGCAATTGAATTTGGCTCCTCTTCAAGAGCAGTTAGTTGTTTGAGATAGGGTTTCTCTGTGTAGTCCTGGCTGTCCTGGAACTCACTATGTAGATAGGCTAGACTCAAACTCAGAGATCTACATGCCTCTGACTCTCCAGTGCTGGGGTTAAAGGCGTGTGCCACCAGGCCAGCTAAGCTTTTTAAAACACAGGCTATAGGGATCAAACTCAGGTTCTTGTGCTTATAACACAAGTACTTTACTCACTGAGATATCTCTACAGCACCCCCCCCTCTGTCACAAACTAACACACTCACCCTCCCTCTGTCTCTCTTCTCTTGTGCTGAGGATTGATCAGAGGGCTCTGTGTTTGCTAGGCAAACACTATCACTGAGTTAAATTCCCAACTTCCTACTTTCAATTTTGTTTTATGTTGTTTTATTGATGTGTATGTGCATCTATGTGAGGATGTTTCAGTGCCCATGGAGGCCAGTAGAGGGTGTTCCATTCCCTGGAGCTGGAGTTACAGAGAGGTGACTGTGAATCACTTAATGTGAGAGCTGGGAAAAGAGCTCTGGTCTTCTGCAAGAGCAGCGAGCACTCTTAACTGCTGAGCCATCTCTCCTGGCCCATTTTAAGTTCATTATTTTCTCATGTTCTACAAATCACAGGTATGGAGGTAGAGCCAGCGATGCAAACGGTACTTCCCATACCTGCAGATGCCTGTGCATGGGCATCAGTGTGGCGTTGGCAGACTTTAGTCAAGAATTCACTCACTTGGCGCAAGGAAAGGGCATTATGCAGTGTTTCCAGAGGGTAGATGGTAGGTACCATGGAGCACCCTTCAAATCCTGTTGGAAAAGAGAACAAAGTCAATGTTATTCCCACCAGATACACTCCAATTGGCCCAGGAAGGATGGAGAGTCCCTGAGAGCCATCAGGAGAATCTGTGGCTTTTAGAGAATGGGGTATCCAAGATTTCCAGGAGAAGGAACTCTTTGGAGCCCTTCAGGAAATCTGTTTATCTCATCTCCAATTTTCCTAAAATGTCCACCCGTTAAAGCCTCCAGGTGATCGAATCACCTCTCATCCTACCTATGGAGCRCCTACAGCATCCTGTGGGCTAACGAGAGCACCAACACTGCTCTTGTACTTTCTGGGGGCAATAAAACAAGGATCAAGAGGCGAGGGGCTGAAACTGTAGACCTAACATGAGGCAGTGGATCATGGAGCTCGGAAAGAACAGCAGATTTCAGGGATCGTGAAGAAAAAAAAAAAAAAAAGAACAGATTAAGGGTATGGAATCCGAGGAGGGGTTCATGCAGATTTCAGGTGTGGGTAGAAGGGCTAGAATACTTGGATGCAAACTGGAGCATGCAATACATGAAGCTCAGCTGAGGAAAACCACATGCATGAACAGGGTAGGGGATGGGAGTTCTTTCTTGGTCATTTCCATCACATCAAAGCCTTTTCCTTACGCTCTACTGTAACATCCTGGGCTTGCTAGGTTTTCTCTATTCCACCAAGAAAATGAGGCAACTCTTACCCCTCCAAAAATACCATATAATACAGGTCTACAAATCTCGGCAGGGTCAAAGGTAGACATCAGTGGATAACTCTGCTCCTGGGACTATTAATGGAAAAAACTGCTCCCACTGAAGGATCAAGAACATGTCCCACGCACTTTCTAAGCCCCGGATGGTTCCAATGCTTCTCTGTAAAGGAACTAAGAACAGGGAGGGCAGCACCATCTAGGGAAGACTTAGTCTCTTCTTCTCCAATAAGTAAAAGTCCTGGCTCAATGCTCCCATACCTGATGAGCTTTTAACCTCCAGCTCTGCTTGTCTGGATGTGTACTTGATGCCCTGTACCTTGGCTTCCCTTATAATCTAGTGGCAGGAGGCAGAGGAGTCGCTAGCTCACCAGAGTGGTTAGGAAAATGTTTGGTTTTGAAGATGATGGTAGTAGAAGATTAGAGAGATAAGAACAGATTAAAAAAAATAAAACACAGACTCCAGGGCAAGAGATTACTCCTACGCTGAGTAGAATGGGTAACATTAGGGAGTAAGAAAGGGGACTAGAAGGGAGAGGAGCAGCCAATGCTACAGCTACCAGGCAGCCTGGCCCCAATCCCAATCAAGCAACTAATGCAAGTCACATAACTTCAAAGACTAGATAGGCTCTCCAGCCAGAAATGCAGTAAGCAAAGCAGTCAGTCCCAGGCAGGGTAGTGGCGGCAGCCAGCCTGTGGCAGGGGTACCGTAGAGGCACTCGGGGTCATCCTGGCCTGAGCGCAGCCAGTTCCGGAAGAGGCGCAGGTGGTAGGAGCACTGGTGCAGGTGGTGCGCCAGCGTGGCATCCAAGGAGACTGGCCAGCCCCTTGGGCAGTCAGAGGAAAGAGTGCGCAGCAGCCGGACCACAGGGTGCTGGTCATCCAGCAGCTCTGCAGGGGACAGAGGGACCACGATAGGAAGCACGAAGATAGCGAAGAGGGAGAGACAATGAGGGGGACTGACACAAGTGTCACCGAGAATGGGGGCCACTTCGACCCAAGGTCAGCTAAGGAAGAAGGAGAGATGGTCAGAGCCACGGTCCATCCCTCTCTCGGAAGAAGAGTATTGGCACCAGTGAGACTCAGAGAAGCGCCCCTCCTCCCTGAGCACAATTCAGTCAGTGCTTGTGGAGCACTAACATCTTTCTGGAAAAGGGTGAGCCTGCAACTCTGGAGCCAGGAGCCTTGACCATAGCTCAGTATCTCTGGTCCATCTTACATTAGAGCCTAGGGTGCACTTCTCAGACAACTGGATTTATGAGATTGGGGAAGAGATGGAGAGATTCAGAGAAGAAGGTCAAAATGATGCTAGGCAGCACAAAAACGCTAAAACTGAAAACATGCCAGAGGCAGAGCGCTGCAGTCGCGCAGACTCTTAAGGCAGCCACAGACAGAGCTGGGGCCAGGTGTCCTGCACACCATGCTGGCAGGAAGCCACAAGTAGGACTCCTTTGAAATAGTGCAGGAAAAAAACAAAACAAACAATAAAAACATCAGACTCTGCTCTTTCTAATACAAACAGATTAACTGTCCTTTACCTTACTCTTGTACAAATAAAGTCTCAGAATGTGGGGCATGGGGTGCTGTACCCCTCACTGGGACAAAAAGTTGAATAATTTTGTTTTCTTTCCACTGATGATCAGCCTCTGCCCTTTGCGCAGCTGGTGTGTGGCAGAGCTTTGATTTGGCATCCCTCATACTTTTAGCCGCTTGGCAAGTTCTGTGGATGCCTGGGATTCGGCCGCTAAAGTGTTGAAGGCATTGAAAAGGCATTGAACGTCATGTGATGAAGGGTACAAGAGGAGGAGCAGTGTAAGATCTTGGAGAAAATCTATGGGATGAAGACCTGATGTGACCATGAGCAAGGGCTGGGGTACAGAACGTCAGCAGGAAAGGGAGGAGGGTCAAGGCAGTGAGGAAAACTGCTCAGAACGCCCAGGGCAGAACCAGTTCACTTGGGGGTCCCAAGAGACTGTAGTTTTCAAAGCGCTTGGCTTTTGGATATCAAGAGAGCACGCAACCCTTCCTGGACTAGTCCAGTGAGCCCTGACCGCACCAGCGGCCACACAGCTGTGTGGGACCAATCTGTTGGGCACTCTGACATTCTGAATGAGGGTGGAGCCACTGGATTAATTTGCTTTAATCTTTCCCACTAGATTAATTTCCTTTGGTGAGTTCAGCACATAGTGTAGTGATGTCCACACCTGTGTGCTGGATGTGCTATGTACGAGATCTGATATAGCTCATCGGGAGCACAGCAGGGATGATGGCCTAGGGCTACTCTTCTATTACAGCATGGGGACAGCATTGCCTCGCCTCTTTTCCAAAGCCAGGTCCAGTTTTGGGGGTATTTGTTTGTTTTTTTGTTTTCTCAGATGCTGTTGCAAAGCCGGGCATCACGCAAGGAGATGGTGGTGAGGGGAGGTGGTGGTGATGGGTGGCAGGCTGGCATGAAGAATCTGCCATGAGGAACTGTAGAAAGCCCTGGAACTGCTGAATCAGGGAGGCAAGGCCTTGGCCAGCCGTGGGATAGGGCTCTCATGCTGTCTTAAGGGCTAAATTCCATCAAGATGATCTTCTTTGCCAAATATAATAGCTCCAATTTTTTTTTATTATAACAGGTAGATCCCAGACTCTGGGCTTTGCAAGCACATTAACCTCCCAGCTCATACACAAGAAAAGCAGGCGGCTAGAAGAACCCAGAGGACATGTGCAAGGCTGTCGGCGACCTTGGGCTGCTCTCCTGCACTATACTGAATTGTCCAGGTCTTTCTTCCTTTCTGTTCTTATGGAAAAATTCTTATTTCTTCAGCTGCCTAGTCAGTCAATCAWGGCTTCAGAGAAGTGGAGATATAGGACTGAGGATTTGTTTTATGAATTTGGATCTTTTCTTATGGTGCCTAATAAACTAGGAGATGTGTGATTTAGCTCTTACTTCAGACTCCCAAGCTCCTGGTCTTATAGGTACTCTTAAGTCCAAGTCCCAGGCTTGGGGTTGGGCATGAAGTTCTCCTCCGTGATGACTGTGCTATGTGAGGCTATATGAGTTAGCACTTATGTCACTATCAATGGAGACTTCATCACAGGCAGAAGAGCAAGTCTGGAGGTAGAGACGGACTGAATAAATTTAGGGCCGCCAACCTAGGGAGAGACTTCAGCAGTGTCTAGAGGAGAGGCATGATCTGGCCAGGCTAAAATCTAACACCTGCCATTGGTAAGGCAGCTGGTGGGTGCGAATACAGGAAATCAGAGTAATCTTCTGTTTGAGTCCCAGCTCTCAAACAGAAGAAAATCACATCTAATAAAACTGTATTGACTTGGGGACAAGATAAAACAGAGAAAAAAAAACACCTAAGGATATAAAAATAAAATCTCAGTAGGGAGTGGGTCTTAGGTTCTCTTGCTGTGCCCCCCTTATGGTACGATGCCCACAGACCTAGTTCTGCTTTACTCTACACTAGTACTCCTTCCTAAGTTTTGCCAGGAATCTCATCTCAACTCTTCATTTCCAGCTTCTCTGAGATGGTGTTGCCATAGGTACATCTGGCCTCAGGGATCTGAAAACTCAAGATTCAGAGCTGGGGCCTAGCTCACTGGCAGAGCATCCAGCTAATATACACAAATACCTGGGTTCAATCCCCAGCACCAACCATTCAGCCAAAAGGAAAAAAGAAAAAAGAAACAGAAACAAAGGAAAGAACCCTCAAGGAATGCTCTTCAGCCTTTCCTAATACTTCCCTTCCTTTTTCTTTTCTTTTTCTTTTATCCTAAGACAATCTGGGCCCCTGTTCTCTAGGCTCAGGCACTAGGTTAGTAAAACATGAAGCAGATGTCAGGAACACGAGAGCCACACAAGTACACAAAATGGCAGGAAACAGGAATATGGAGATGGTAAGTTATATATCCAATGCCAAAGCTCTTATAAGTAACTGTGGGGTTGCTCCAAAAGAAGAACACACWCACCATCGAACCCACCAGAAGAGTGGGAGAATAAACTAGGAAGGCCCAAATTACACAAACTGAGGCAGCAGGGGGAGAAGAAATGAGCCCAGGCTAGGTAATGCTATTCTCATCTAAGAAGGAGAACCTAGTCTGTCTGCAAACAGTTTGCCAGGTATGTGATAGGAAAGGGAGAGTCATAACTGATGTTTTGGTACTGATGCTGACAAAAGTGATGTAATGATGATGATGGTGATTATGAAAATCAGACCCTGAGCTGCCACAGGGATAGGTCAGCCTATCCAGCTTATAGCCATGGCTAAGGCTGTCACAAGGGAAATGCCCCAGGAGGGACACTTAGTGAGGGGCTCATTCAGAGAGAGCAGGGTGTCAATATAGTGGAAGGAGAGGCAAAGTCAGTGTCAGAACTCAGGGTGAAGTGTCTGGAGGTGACATGAGGAGGAGGAATGATGCTGAGTCAGAAGCAAACGTACCGTTAGTCGGATGCTTTGCAAACGACACAGAAAATCGTTTTACGGCCGGGACAAACAAGAGCTCTGGGGAGAAAAGACATCACGGGGATTACACCCACCCCTGTGCCCGCCCTCGGCTCTGGAACCTGCCCACTGTGTCCTTGGTCCTTTACGTCGACATGTAATCTGGTCCCATCCCCGTCCCTTGGATCCTGACAGCATTCGCTTACTTCCTCTGCTGTAATCTCTCAGCAGTTGGTGTCACTTCTACCACAGCATGTTCCCACCAAACAACCCTAATTTCACCACCATGTTCTCCTCCTCGCCATGTGGAAGTAAAATCTGTGTAGAAACTTCCCTCCCTTCCCCCAGTGTCCTTCCATGTGACCTTTTCACCTTAGCTGAGTGACCGCCACATCCCTAACCCTGATTCCCTGAAATTTAGCCAAGACTCCGCTGCATTCCTCCTGACCATGGGTTGTCCTCACCCTACAGGMCAGAATCCAGGAAAGAGTACAAGCTGATGCAGCCAGCTGTGTTGGAGGTCATGAAGGGGAAGCGTAACTAAGTAGTACTTGTATGGTGGGAGGGAATGCAAATGGAGGAGCGGAGGGTCCTGGCCCCTTCTCCCGGTTACTATCCATGAAGAAAGCTTGGTATAAGGCTGCTGCCAGTGCATCTTAAGCATGAAGAGTTCTGGAGCTTGCTGGGGGATAAGTTCAAAAAGAGAGAGAGAGAGAGAGAAAGAGAGAGAGAGAAAGAGAGGGTTGCCCCCCAAAACCACCCACATACCATCTCGGTGCTTTAGGCTGGCAGGCGGGAGCTTTTTGCCATGGGTGCGGGCGTAGTCCTGAAGATTCGGAGCACTGGAGGAGCCGCCCAGCACCGTGGTGCTGAACAGCCCTGTGCACTGTGAGCCTGCAAGGCCGGGAGCACATTAGTAGCCACGCAGAGCAGCATTCAGAACACCCAACTCCACCATACAACATTAAGACACACACAGCCATTCAATGCCACCACAAAGCGGCTACTCGAAATAACCACAGAGTGGTCACTAATGTCCATAGCCACACTAGGCAAGCAAAGTAGCAAATCTCCAGAATATCTACATGGCAGAGACAAAAGGCCACTACAAAAATGGTTAGTCTTATTAGGTATTCAAAGCTACTGAGGTAGACTGTGCTTTCCAGGTGGCTCTCTCATGAAGAACAGGTAAGCCTTCCTAAACTTTTAAAAGCTGTGTGGGAGGAGGAGAGAATGCACGCCACGGCACACACTGGAGGTCAGAGGACAACTGGCTGTTCTCAGTCCTCTCCATCCACCATGACGGCCCTAGGGATTAAACTCAGGTCATCAAGTTTGGCAGCAAGAGAGTTTCATTATCGCTGAACCACCTCACTGGCCCATGTTTCCCTAAACTTAATTGGACGTCCTTCACTCTGGACAGAAGATTTGAGAGACCTAGAAGTCTAGCCCCTTATAAGTTTGAAAGGGAAAGGCTCTCACTGAACCAGAGGCAGGGTTTTAGGTACGTGCATACAATTCTAAGTTCTTCATCCAACACCCCCATTCTACAGGGATTTCCCCCCCCCCCACTTACAAGTATGAGCCTTATACTTTTAAAGTCAAAAGGGACTCAGAGACCATCAAGTGTAACTTTCTCAGTTTATATACTAGGTGAAGAAACAGATCCAAAAGGATCTGTCACCTTTGCTCAGGGTCACAGTACAGGAGCTATGGGGGGGGGGGGGGCAGGACTCTAAATCGCTTTACTCTAAAGACTGTGTTTGGTTAGAAAAGAGAGATTTTGTTTTTGTTTTTGTTTTTTGTTGTTGTTGTTGTTGTTTTTCCACAGAGAAACAGCATAGATTCTGAAATCAAGATGGACACAAATCGGAAGGTAGATGAAAAGTCAGTTGCTTATAAAGCAGGGTGCACATGCCCACTACGTGCTAGGCACCCCATTAAGACTGAGTAGGAAACAACAGCAAAAACTGTTTTTTTCCTGCTCTGAAAAGTTTATCTTGCAAGCCCTGTGATCAAAACCAGCTGCTTACATGTGTGTAAGTTCAAAGAAAGCAAAAGGAAGTGCCAACGTGAGGGATAAATGGAGCTTGATGAACTGAAAAGAGGGAGTCAGTTGCTGCCCCACTGTGATGCAGAGTAGCGTTAGACTCCCTGTCCTACTTCTTCAGCCTTCGAGGACAGGGGAAGTGATAAGACTGATATTCATGAGTCAGGTGTGGCAGCACACACCTTTAATCCCAGGACTCAGGAGACAGAGGCAGGCAGATCTCTGTGAGTTTGAGGCCAGCCTGGTCTACAGAGTTCCAGGGCAGCCAGGGCTATGTAGAAAGACCCTCTCTGAAAAAAAACAAAAACAAAAAGAAGGCTGACATTCAAATTCTTCGGATTTGATCTTCTATTTACAAATCCATCGTAACCAAGACTCTAGACTTAGCAGGGAGGTCATATTCATATTTAGACTGGAGAAGAGGGTAGTTTCCCTGGAGCCTACAAAGAAGACCAGGGACCCAGTATTTCAAAGCTATAAGGAAAAACAGAAAGCTTGGTGGAAAATAATTTCTACCTTGGAATTCGGGACCTCTCTACACCAACATCTTCCAACTTTCATGCCAAATCAGGCTTGAGAATGAAGAGGTAACACTGCACAAGATGTCTGCTTTTCTTTAGAGGAAACTTAAGGTAGCTAGCTGGCTCTATCCTAGACCACACCAAGCTCTGTTCTGCATTTACTTCCTCTACTGAGTAATTCTGTGGTACAATCATGCCAGCATACCTCAGAGGGCAGTCTCTGTCTTTCCACCACCAACTGTCACAAGGTCTGTGCGTCCCTAGCTCTGCCTGTTTAGTTTGTTTTTGAGATAGGAGTCTCCCTACGTTGTCCATGTAGCTAGCTTTAGTCCTATAGGCACATGCCACTGTCCTGTATTCCCAGCTTCCTATGCCATAAGCTCTCCTCCTCCTCCTCTAGTTCTTCTTTATTTGCTTTGGTTTGTTTTATTTGTTTGAGATAGAGTCTCACTATGCAGCTCTGGCTGGCCTAGAACTCATTATGTAAACCAAGCAGGCCTGAAACTCCCAGAGATTTACCTACCTCTGCCTCCAAACCTCCCGAGTGCTAGGATTATAAGTGTGCACTACCACTATTTTTATTTATGAGTACACTGTAGCTGTCTTCAGACATACGCCAGTAAAGAACATCAGATCCCATTATAGATGGTTGTGAGCCACCATGTGGTTGCTGGGAATTGAACTCAGGACCTCTGTAAGAGCAGTTAGTAACTCTTAACCACTGAGCCATCTCTCCAGCCTGTATCTACTTTCTAACCTACCTGAGATCTAGTCTTTCTGTTTCTTGGTATCTGGACAAGATCGTGTGTCCTGGGGTTTCCACATTACAGACCTACACAGCTGTCAATTTAATCCTCATGCCCCAGCCAGCAAACTTATTTCAGGATTCTAGAAGGCAATCAACCCTCGAAAATTATCTTGGATAGTTACCAAAACATTTCTCCTCTAGTTTAAATGTTAACCATTTAGGGACCAAAAAAAATCAAGCAGCAAGAATAAAAGTAACAGAAAAATTAAAGGATTTAAATTGAAAGAACAGGACATTTTTTAAAAAAAAAAAAAAAAAATGAGCCAGGAGAACCAGTTCAGAGCCCACATGGTCATGTCTGACCTCCAGTTAGTTCAGAGGTAGTCCGCCTCAAGGACTATCCCTCCCAAAGAATACCGTAACCTCTGAGGCTTGGTGCTTCCTCAAGTCTGTGTCCTTAGAAAAGGTTGAGTGATGTTCTCCACCCCTTTCCAGGGTTCAAAAAAATCAAGAGACATTCCCTCAAAGTCTCGAGAGAAGCCTCTGCCTCTACACCCATCTCAGATTTGTGTCCCTCAAGCTTCCGGAAGGAAAGGAAAAAGTTACAGGATTAGAAAAGCAGGGAGTGAAAACCAGGTTTCAGAGGAAGACATGGCACAAGGTCTCATATGAACATATGACAACTGTGCATCACAAGTACCTCTAGTTAGACCTCTGTCATTGATAACTCTGAAGGGCCAGGGCCTCCATGGTCCCTTAAAGTCTGGGCTACACTGGAGGGACAGATAAGGAATGAGAAGGAGAGCCGGAAAACACCCTTCACAGGGGAGATGGGGGCTGGTGGGGAAAATCAAAAGGCAAACCCTTTTCTGGGATGAAAACTACCATCTGGGGTGCATGTTCACATCTAACTATGGCTTCCTCCACCACACTCTCCTTGCCCACACCTGACAGTGTCCCTGACTGGATGGGATGGCCCCAGGTCTGTAATGAAGATTTCCCACAATGAAACTCTGGATAACAGACAGCCTTTTCCAACCACAGTGAGAGATGCTAGAAAACCTACCCAGGCCGCTCTGCTTCAGCTCTGTTGGAGGCCGTGAAGACGAAAACAGCCGGTAGCCACCCGGTCTTGAAGACGAAGTTTCAGACAGCACCTGGAGAAAAAGGACATTAGATTAATCAATCACTTTGTCATCTCAAAGAATAGAACCCAGGCTCTGAATTCTTGCCCCTATGAAGCCAAGCAGTATCAAAAAGATTAGATGAGCCAAAGGATTTTCATGGTGGAAGAGGAATAGAATAAGACGGGAGGAGAGTGCACGCTGCAGAGCTGAACCATCCAGGGAGTCAGTCTATGTTAGAAGGTGCACCTATTGCTAAGACTGGTCCTCCAAGTCTTCCCACCCCCACCCAAAATCTGAGAAACCATGACCCAAGTATCCGTCATCCACAGCAGAGAAGGTTCTTCAATCTTACCTGTTCCTTCCCAGGACCCAGAAAGGCAACCACAGTGACTCAGCCACAAATAAAGTATGGCCTGCCCTCTCAGCTTCTTGTTTAAGCCAAGAAGCCCTCCCCTCCAACCAGTTTATTCCTGGACACATGAAACTGGATTTTTTTTTTTTAAATATCCATGAGAGCCAATCACACGACCCCCAAGCATATGTGCATTGCACCTAGACAATGAATCAGTTCCCCTAGATTCTGAAAAGCAAAGACAGAAGGCAGAAAAGGAAGGCAAGGCAGGAAGAGAGGGACACCTGTGTGCAGGAAGCCAGGTGAGTGGTGGACACAGCCCGGGGCTGTAGGCCGATGGCTGGGGAAAGCCTGGGGAGGTCTCCTGACCTCCTGCGGCGCCGTCCCCTCAAGGGGATCAGGTCCAGGTTCCCCGTGCACTGCATGTTCATGACCTGCAATCAGACCGGGTGGAAAGCCGGTCAAGACTTCTTTAGCCTCATGTTCCCAAAGCCCCAGTGCCCACAGGGCAGAGCCAGTTAGAGAGCTGGAGAGSWKGRGCAGCTAACACAGCTGCTACCAACGTCATAGGCTTTATAATCTAAAACAGTTCAAAAGATAGGAGATGACAAGAGAAGGTAAGATGCCATTGAAGAGGAAAAGACAGTTCAATGCCTACAGAGCAAGGAGAGAAAGGATTAATATGTGAAGGCTGAGTGATCACAGAGCGGGCTGAGGGACAGATCCTGGGTAGGCATCCTGAATGAGCCAGGATCTAACCACACAGTAACCCAAAGGAAGGACTGTGATTACAACAGAGTCATAGATGGGTCTGGTGGCTCTGCCCTGTGATGCCAGCTACTTGGAGGCTAAGAAAAGAGGATCACCAAGTCAAACCTGTGTGTGTTACAGAGTAAGTTCAAGGCCAGCCTTGGTAACTTAGTAAGACCCAGTCTCAAAATTAAAAAATAATAGAAAGAGCTCTGATGCTGCCCAGTACAATACTGGCCTGGCGTGCATAAGGCTCTGGGTTCAACCCCCAATACCACAAAGAAAAAAGAGATCATACTCAAGGAAGCTTCCAGAAGGAAGACAATCCCAGCAAGCCTGAGAAAGGATGCCACAGAGTTTTCCTTTGTTTATGTCCACAGTGCTAACATAAGATGACAGACAAAGGGACAGCCCTGGACAAACAATTACATATCACCCTGTCCATTTGATGTACTGTACATGGGTGATGGCAAGTGCAGAGAACTGGGTACCAAGTTATAACTGCACCTCAGAGAGAAACTAAGGCACATCTCACCTAAAGAAACTACACGTTCACAGTATCAATCCCATCCTACAATAACCAGAAATAAAGGATAACTCTAGATAAGAAATAGTGGTTGTTTCTCCAAAATCTGAAATTTAAATCTCTGCATTAACATATAGAAGCTTATTATAGATTCTTTCCCCTAAAACAGAAAACCAGTTCCCATAGGACAGAGGCTGTAAAGAGCCAGGTGAATGGACCCACAAGTTCAGAGCAGCRTCCAAATCAGGCAAAGTCTCTGAGACAGGGATAAGTCATGGTGTCAAAGGGAATATCATTGAGGAAACTAAACAAACCATCACTGAGCCAGAGGAGATGGTGTTAGCAAGAAAGACGAAACAAAATCTAGGGGCAGTAAAGAGATGCAATGGTATCAACACAAGTTCTGTCCTCTGGATTAGAAAACCAGAAGTAGGATTTGGGACAAAGTCTAAAAATAACAAAACAGAATAGACAAACTTTCTCATTAGGAGAGACACAGAACTCTAGACGATCAATTGTCCTTCTGACATGACACTACAGATGAGGCAAGTGGCATTAAAGTGCCAGAAACCTTCTCATGCCTGGGACAAATGGAAGGAAAGGGCCTGGTCTCTAATATCAATCTCACGGTTACTATAGTTACTTTAATCATCTATAAGGTAGACACTACTCATACTGTACAGATGGAGAAAGCCATGATGCTCGAGAAGCTACCTGGACAAGGCCACATAGTTTCTGGGTATCAAACAATGATGTAAGCCCAGAGTTCATACTGTCTGTACTTTATCTTAAAATCCTCTTCTCATAGGTACCACCCACTGGCAATTCTTTATCACAAGTAGTAACCAGCTTAAAGAAGTTCTACTGGGAACCAGCTATGGAAGAAATATAAGGTAAACATAAAAGCACTCCCAGGGGATTCTGTTTTGGGTCTCAGGAAGATTGAGAAATATGGCTGTTCTCCTGTGAGCATTTGTCCCCCATTGTGGTCTTGTCCATGTCATTACCTCCATGGAGCCAGCTTTTCGATTCCGAATGAGGGGTGATCTCCTCGGGAGGCCAGTGCCCTCCACAGGTTGGGGTGAGGTCTGCAGTGCCTGATCTGGTTCATCTGATGTCTTCCCTGGGCACAGGTTCTCTATGCTACCTGGATCTGCTTTCATCTCCTCATTCTGTTTAACAATAGACAAACAAGAGGCATCGATGATTTCCGTCTTCCAGATATCAAATCCTCAACTTTTTAAAACCATCCTGGATTTCTTTCCAGTTTCCCACCACCAGGTCCCTATAGTCCTAAATACCAGCCTCCGACCCACCTCAGAAGAGGCTGGACGGAATCCACAGCCAGCTGGGGCACTGCCTTCCTCAACGCCTTTCACTCCAGGGCTGAAATGTAGCTCCACATGGAACCGCTCCTCTGACAAGGGGTCCTATAAGGCATCACCATATGAAGGGTAATTGGAAGAATCTGGGTGTGGTGACAGAAGATGAGGTGGGGGCAACAGAGAGGAACTCAAAAGGATACAACCTTACAAGGCCTGAGGTTTCAGAGTGTTGCCCTCAGTCTGTGGCTGATCTTTTACAGTAGTTCATGCCTCACCTCCAATTCTACGATCCTTCCCTTCCATCTCTCCCAATAATAGTTAGCTATGGTACACACAGCAGAACTTTAGAGATGTCTTTGCTAAGACTGACACAGAAGGCATGTGTGTATATGCATATGTACACACACACACACACACACACACACACAAATTAGAGATGCCAGCAGAAACAAGACTCATAAAACACTGTTCCACATTCCACACTCTTCCAGATCCCACAGCTGAGTTCTAGGTTATTGCTCTTGCTCAGCATCATCCCCGACCATGGATTCTATCCCAGCAGGCCCCTTCTAGATGCTCTGAGTCCCAACAGGCCCCTTCTAGATGCTCTGAGTCCCAGCAGGCCCCTTCTAGATGCTCTGTGTCCCAGCAGGCCCCTTCTAGATGCTCTGTGTCCCAGCAGGGTCCTGCTAGATGCTCTGTGTCCCAGCAGGCCCCTTCTAGATGCTCTGTGTCCCAGCAAGGTCCTGCTAGATGCTCTGAGTCCCAGCAGGGTCCTGCTAGATGCTCTGTGTCCCAGCAGGGTCCTGCTAGATGCTCTGTGTCCCAGCAGGCCCCTTCTAGATGCTCTGTGTCCCAGCAGGCCCCTTCTAGATGCTCTGAGTCCCAGCAGGCCCCTTCTAGATGCTCTGNGTCCCAGCAGGCCCCTTCTAGATGCTCTGAGTCCCAGCAGGGTCCTTCTAGATGCTCTGTGTCCCAGCAGGGTCCTGCTAGATGCTCTGTGCCATGCTGCACCTGCACACTGCATCTAGCCGGAGTCTATAAATTCCTATTTTGTTGCTTTGGTTTTTGAAACAGGGTTTCTCTGTTTATTCCTGGCTTAGAACTCACTCTRTAGACCAGGCTAGCCTTGAACTCAGCCTTTGCCTCCTGAGTGCTGCGATTAAAAGCATATGCCACCACTATTCAACACAAATTCTTTTTTTTAGGATGATAAACAAAAGTTATTGATTACACTGCAAAGAGAGCAACAGATATGCAGTAGAAGAAAAACGACTGCTCACAGTTCATAAATACCTAAGAATAAATAACTTTTTGTGGGCCAAATTTTTTTGTGGGGTATCTCAGCAGGTAAAGGTGTTTGYCACTAATCCTAATGATCTGAGTTCAATCCCAAGGAACCAGGCAGTGAAGAAGAGAGCCAACTCCTGCAAGTTGTTCTCTGATCTCTATACATACTTAGTAGCATGTGCATGCCTGCACACACCTGCATGCACACACGTACACACACATGCACACACACTAAATGTTTTTTWAAATGTTGCTTTTCAATGGAAGTAGAAAGAAGGGCCCTTCCCTCCCCCACCCGCTTGCTCCTCACCCGAGTGTTGTCCTCATAAAGCATGATAACAATCTGGGTCATGTAGTTGAGCTCTGAGATGGCACTAAGATAAGCCAAAGCTCGCTGCCACTGTGCATCCTGGGTCTCCTAACAAACACAAACAAAAGTAAGCCAGGCCCAAGGACAAGTCAGAGGAGCGGGTAGAGAATGGAGGAGAAAGAAAGTTCACAAGAGAAAAGATCACAGGAAGGACAGCCGATGATTGCTAGAGAAAAACTAACAAACAAAACCAACAAGCAAATGGACAAACAAACTGCTCACAGGTCTAAAGAAGGAGGATGCTTACATCAAGAAGTCCCCCATAACGGAAGACACTGAGTAGGGAGTGAACGTGACTCTCACTGGTGAAATAGAGCCGAGTTCGAACATGGCGGCCGGGGGAGAGCACTCCACGAGAGTACCTGGCATGAAGAGTAAACCAGACAGTCAGATAACCCTTTCCCTGCCTTCTGTAAACTCCTTCCTCCCACCCAAAGACTGCTCTTCTCCATTCCAGATCCTTTCTTCTTCTTGCCCCCCCTGTCTCAGCTTTGACCCCGCCTCCCCAGGGCTCCCAATGAGTCCTCCCATCTTCCTGCCCTCCCTCCAGCCTCCTCCCAGCCTCCCTTCCTCCCGCCCTCCCTCACAGGGGGTGCAGCTTGTTGACAGACTCATCCTCGTGAGTTCTCTGCAGGTCAAGTAGGATTTTCCGCAGCAGTGGAAGACAGAAGCCCACAGCAATCTCCACTTTCTCCTCTCTACTGATCCCATACTCCTAAGGGTCACAGGGACAGGAATGAGAAGCTTGGTGACACCTGTTGCCCTCAGATCTGGAGTGTCTCCTGTCTGTCACATCCCCTCCAGAAGCTTTCTCAGTCAGTCTTGATGTCCACCCAGAGCCAGACAAGCCCTGGGAACTCAGGCACTCAGCTCCTTCTCCAGGCTTCCTTTCTAGTTTTTTTCTTTCCTTCCCTCTCATTATTCCCACCGCACTAGATCCCTTATATGAGACACACCTGGGGAATGACCACATCGGCCAGAGCTTTTGAAAGACGTAGCAACTCGGCTGTGCCTTGAAGTCCCAGACTCCCATTGTGTTGTACATCATACTTGACACAGTCATAGATATCAGGGATCTTACTGATATCATAGCGCCYGCTCTTTTGTCGAAAGTCACGCTCTAGTTTGCTCCAACGCTGTAGCATTAGCTCCAGTGTCTCACTGTGGTAGAGCTGCAGGTCTGAGAAGGCGCACAGTAAAAAAAGAGCCGGATTTGACTTCCAACAAAAGACCCCTACAACTCTGGTGTAGAACCAGAGGGATCCGGAATGCGTGAGAAATGTGTCCACACCTAAGACTTTAGAGGGCAGTCAGTAGTATTCATACCAACCTACAGAGCTGGGGTCCTGCATCCGTTCCCGAATCTGGTGGGTAAGGTTTTCAATCAGGGCAAATACCTGATCACAAACTTTCACAGGATTCTGGATTACAGACATGGAGTTGAGCAGAGACGTACTTCCAGTTGGAGCCAGCTGTGAGGGACACAGTTAGGAAGCATGGGCTCAGTGGCAATCCCCAGACGTTGGCTTACTACAAAGAAACTGGCTGCAATGCGGACCTGCCCGCTGGCTCACTTCAGAGGGCTCCTATGTTCCCAGGCACCCCGGCAGCTCCAGGCCTTCAGATGGGGAGACGGCTCAGACAAGCAACCATCTAGAGAGGCCCATCTTTAAGTTTCTGAGTCCAGAGAAATTGATGCATACTTGTACTTTACTTAGAGAAGATAATATATGCTTGGGAATGCTGGGAAATGAAAGTGACTCCAGATTCCTTACAACCTCTGCAGTATGTTCTGATGAGAAACAGAGAAGGCTGTCTTGCTGTGACTTACAGCACAGCTGCTGCTRCAAACCTGGTTCCAGCTCAAGGGTTTGGGGATTTTTTTTTTTGTTGTTCATTTTGTTTTTGAGACAAGATCTCACTATGTAGTCTTGGCTGGCCTGGAACTTACTATGTTGAAGGCGGGCCTCATATTCACAGAGATCTACCCTGCCTTTGCCTCCCAAGTACTGGGATGAAAGGCATCTGTCATTTCCAACTTAAGCTTTTGAGATAGTCACCATCAATAAGAAATGAAGAGAGCTGGAGAGATGGTCTAGAAGCTAAGAAGTAACACTTAATGCTTTTGCAGAGGACCAGACTCTGGTCCCCAGCACCCATGTTGGGTGGCTAACAAACTGCTTATAACTCCAATTCCAGGGGATCTAACACTTTTCTGGACTCCATAGGTACCTAGACTCAAGTGCACAAGCACATGTATATATACACTTAATAATAGGAATAAAATATTAAAACAAGGGCTGGAGAGATGGTTCAGTGATTAAGAGCACTGTCTGCTCTTCCAGAGGTTCTGAGTTCAAATCCCAGCAACCAGATGGTGGCTCACAACCATCTGTAATGGAATCTGATGCCCTCTTCTGTCTTGTAGGCATACATGCAGATATAGAGCACTCGTACACATACAATAAGTAAATAAATCCTTTAAAAATATTAAAAGAGAATAGAAATGGAGAAGGAGAAAGAAGACTGTTTATTAATAATGAGTTCTACCTAAGGCCACACAAGGTTCCATTCTTACTAGCAAAAGGAAGCATAGAGAAAGGGAGAGCTGCCCTGGATTTTTTATTTTAAAAGTCAACACTATCTGGGCAAAAGAACAAGCCGACCCCTTAGTAAGTCATTCAAGAACCTATCAAGGGGACAGAGAGGTGGTTCCACTGTTAAGAATGTTCCTGCTTTTCTAGAGAGCCTGAGTTTGGTCTTCAGTACCTACACGGCAGCTTACAATTGTCTGTAAATCCAGTTTCAGGGAATCTGGCATCTCTTCTGACCATTATGAGCACTGCATAAATGTGGTGCGCATACATGCATGCAGGCAACTCATTTACACAAAAATTATTTATACACACTTAAAAAAAAAAAGGAATCTATCAAAACGAAGTGTGGGAAGTAAAAATCACTGCCTTATCAAGTATAGCCTAGACGCCCAGGACAAAAGAAGGCTTCACTGACGGCAACGACGGCTGCTGTGATAGTCACTCCAGGCAGCGTGGACCACACTACTGAGCAGCCAGAGGCTCCTGCATCACCCTAAAAGGGTGGCCTAAGCTCGTTAGAGYCTACACTTCCTCCTCTGTAACGATAGGACAGGGGCAGGGCAGTTCTAACAGTTCCCCAGGCAGATTAAAGGAGGTCATTAATTCTTTGTCTCTCTCCCTATGAAGCACGGCTGGCCATGTGACTGCTTCACCAGTATAAATGACAACCATGTATAGTGCTAATTCTGGGCAGGAGAGTCACTGTAAGTTCAAGACCAACCTGGGCTCTATAGCAATAGCTTGCCTCAAAAAAGAGGAGGAAGAGGAAGAGAAAGAACAACAAGAAGAACGAGAACAAGACAACAAGGAGGAGGAAGAGGAGAAAGAAGAAGAGGAAGAAAAGGTAAGATAGAAAAGCTGCTTTGGGCAAATCCTAAGCTTCACCTTGGAAAATTGAGAGAGTGGTGGCGTACGCCTGTAATCCCAGCACTTGGGAGGCAGAGGCAGGTGGATTTCTGAGTTCGAGGCCAGCCTGGTCTACAGAGTGAGTTCCAGG
>BDUI01000359.1:46573-57869 GCA_002335545.1 Apodemus speciosus | reverse complement strand
CTGTCCTGGAACTCACTCTGTAGACCAGGCTGGCCTGGAACTCAGAAATCCGCCTGCCTCTGCCTCCCAAGTGCTGGGATTAAAGGCATGTGCCACCACTGCCCGGCCATCCCATACTAAATAAATAAACATTTTTTAATTCTTGCACTTGGGAGGTGGAGGCTGAAGTATCAGAATTTAACATCAGTCCCATGAGTTTGAGGTCAGTTTGAGGCCTCCATGAGGACCTGTTTTGTTGGGTTTTAAATTTTTAAAATTACATGTATGTGGGTATGTGTACATGAGTTCAAGTGCTTACAGAAGAAGGTGCTGGATTCCCCAAAGATTGATTACATGTGCCTGTGAGCTCCCACACAAAATGAAAAATGGGTACTAGAACCTAACTTGGGTTCTGGACAAGAACCAAATAGGTATATTTAAGCACTAAGCCATCTCTCCAAGGCCCCTGGTTTTATTTGCTAAAAAGAGAAGTGGTAATAGTGGCAAATGCCTTTAAACCCCAGCACTCAGAACAGAGCTTGAGGCTAGCCTACTGTCTGTATATAGGGAGTTCTAGACCAGTCAATGCTGCATAGACCTTATCTCAAAAGGGAGAGAAGCAATATGGTTGAAAGGGTAAAGGTAGGTAACTGCCACAAAGTCTGAGGACTGAGTTGAATAGGGAGGTCTTTTTGTTTTGTTTTGTTTTTCGAGACAGGGTTTCTCTGTGTAGCCCTGGCTGTCCTGGAACTCACTCTGTAGATCAGGCTGGCCTTGAACTCAGAAATCCACCTGCCTCTGCCTCCCAAGTGCTGGGATTACAGGCATGTGCCACCACGCCTGGCTGATAGGAAGGTCTTATTTGGTAGAAAGAGAGAACTGATTCCTGTATGTTGTCCTCTGACTTCAACATGCATGCTGTGACACTGACACAGGATATGCATATATACAATAAACAAACAAACAAACAAACATTTTCTTATCGGTTTGTTTTTGAGATAGTTTCCCTCTATGTAGCCATGACTATCCTGGAACTTGCTATTTAGACCAGGCCAGCCTTGAACTGCCTGCCTCTGCCCCCCCCAACTCCCCAGTGCTGGGATTAAAGGCATGTGTCACCATGCTCATCAATAAGTATAATTTTTCAAAAGAGAGAGAAAGAGTAAACTTGCCTTGACCTAGTGTGATCCAGCACTYCTGGTTTTGATTTTCTCCCTGAGATGAGAACCCAGGCTATGCACATGTCAGATAAGCACTTATATTCTGAGTCATATTCTTATCCTTAAGATCAATATTTTCTTTGCAAATAAAAGATCTCCTGTAAAAGACCTCAGAGTTAGGCATAGAGAGGGTTGCTGAGGATTTGCTGCACTTTACCCTGGATTAGAAATCCAAGGGCCTAGGAATGTATCTCAGTGGTAGAGCACTTGCATAGCTTGTACAAATTTCCAGATTTGATCCCTGGTAGCATTAGAAGAAACAGAAGGTGGAGAAGAAAAGGAAAGTTTGAAGGAATAGTAATTAAGTTCAGTATGGGATATATTATACATTATATACCTGAGGGAAGCCAAGTGCAGATGTTTATCAGGCAACTGAGTATTTCCCCTGGAGCTATTGAGAGGTCTGGCAAGGAAATGGAACTGGAGGTCATTAGCATACATCACATGGTAGTTGAAACAATATAGACAGACCAGGCAGTTTATGTAAGACTGAAGAATTGCACCAGAATCACAAGAATCCATGGTAGAACTGATTCCGGAAAATTGTTCTTTGACCTCCAAATGCACCGAGGTATATGTGCACATGCACACACTCTGTCATATAATAATAATAATAATAATAATAATAATAATAATAATAATAAAGATATAAACGGTATTACTCGGCTCAGCACTGGAACCTGTGTGTTATCATACTGACTTGCCAGGCAAGATGTGCTCACTGGTGCAGTAGTGGGATGAAGGTTACAGAAAAGAACAACTGTAGGGAGTGGTTCTGATGCTCTAATCAGGAATGAGCACTGAAGGTCCTGTTCCCCAGTTGGTTTTTTTGTTTTTAGGGTTTTGGTTTTTTTTGGTTGGTTGGTTGGTTGGTTGGTTGGTTTTTCAAGACAGGGTTTCTCTGTGTAGCCCTGGCTGTCCTGGAACTCACTCTGTAGACCAGGCTGACCTTGAATTAAAAAATCCTGTCAGCCTCTCCTCTCAAGTGCTAGGATTAAAGGCGTGTGCCACCACTGTCCTGCTCCCCAGTTGGTTCTTGACTGATCAATAAAGATGCTAGTGGCCAATGGCTGGGCAGAAGAGGCAGGACTTCCATGTTCCTGTAGGCAGGCAAGCAGATGCAGAGGAGGAAAAATGACTCACCATGCTTTGGAGGGAGAAAGAGCCACCAGCCATGTGAGATCTTGCTTGAGTGGCCACTGGTCACCTGGGCTAGCAGGTGGGAGAGTAGAAACACACTAAGCTGGGGGCAGATTTAGTCCCTTTGAGCTAGGACTAAAGGTAAACGAGCAACTAAAGTTGAGGGCATGTTTAGGGTGCTGAGCTGGAGGTGAAAAGAGGGGTGTGATAGCCGACAAAGGCTTAGAAGAGCCAGCCACTGAACTAAAGCATATCAAAAATAAGCTAATGTGTGTGGTGTCTGAGCGGGGCTGGTAGTGTGGTCTGCCCGGAGCTCAAAGCTGGGTAGTAGAAACTACACACTACAAGCAACTGCTTTCAGATGGGATATGAACCCTGCTCCACTGGAGGGAATTCATGCCTGGTACTGGTCAAAATTTCATGACTTGGGAGGTCACAGAATTTAGGGCAGAACCTACTACTATTGTTTCACTAACTGGATGTGATGCCAATATACTCTGTAAACATTGTCTTTATACCCATAGATTAGTGCTGTTCTGAACACTGGCCAGAGAAGCTGTATTCTTCAGTGGGCAGCAACATAGAGACTCATAAATGGTCAAAATGCTGGGATTATGTGACTGTTGCCTGCTTGGGCATAAATGTGTTATATATATCAGCCTCCTAACACAAGGCTCAGGGGACATTGTGAAAGACAGGGTTGAAAGAATGTAGAGCTAGAAGATGAGGAGGACTGTTCAGAAATGTTTTCTTTTGGACTACACATGACGATTGCCCTAATGAACTCACTGCAGCTATGGTTACCTGGGCAAGATCAACATAGGCCAGCAAGTCAGCATTGCAGCAGGCAGCACTAATTGGATTCAGTGGATTAAAAGGAAGGAAGGAAGGGAAGGAGGAAGGAAGGGAGGAAGGAAGGAACATTGGGAGGATAGGGTATAGGAGTGTGCCCAGGAGGAGTGACAGGAAGAACTGGAGGTGTATATAATCAAGATACATTGTATATGTCCATAACATTGCCAATAAATAAATAAATAAAAAAGGTCTAGCAAGATGGCTCAGCCTGTAAGAGTACCATTCCCCATGCCCAGCAGCTCACATCTCCTGTAACTCTGGCTCTGGTCTCTGTAGGCACCTGCACCTATGTGTGCATTTCCATGCATAGACACCTACACATAATTAAAAATTTGTAAATCTTTAAAAATATTTTTTAAAAACTTTTKTTTGGAGACAGGGTTTCTCTGTGTAGCTGTGATTGTCTCAGAACTTGCTCTATATACCAGGCTGACCTAGAACTCACAGAAATCTGCCTGGGATAAAAGACCTGCACCATCATTACCACCACCGCCGCCTGATGATTTCTTTCTTTTTTAAGACAGGGTCTTCCTTCCTATACAGTCCTGGGTGTCCTAGAACTTGCAATGTAGATCAGGCTAGCCTCAAACTCAGAGAGAGATATGCCTTCTGAATACCAAAATTAAAAGTATGTACCACCATGCCTGGCTTAAAAATACCTTTTTTAAATTAGACCAAACTAATTGAAGATCGTTTAATGGACCATAAAGTTAATACTTGTTAAGAAGATGGTTGTAGGGGCTGGAGAGATGGCTCAGCGGTTAAGGGCACTGACTGCTTTTCGGAAGGTCATGAGTTAAAATCCTAGCAACCACATGGTGGCTCACAACCATCCGTAATGAGATCTGACGCTCTCTTCTGGTGTGTCTGAAGACAGCAACAGTGTACTTAACATATAAAAATAAATAAATCTTTGGACCAGAGTGAGTAGAGGTCCTGAGTTCAATTCTCAGCAACCACATGGTGGCTTGCAACCATCTGTAATGAGATCTGTCCCCCTCTTCTAAGGTGTCTGAAGACAGCTACGGTGTATTTACATATAATAAATAAATCTTAAAAAAAAAAAAAAGAAGAAGAAGAAGATGGTTGCAACAAAAGTAGGGAGGGAATGTTTTTAAGGAGAGCAAAAGCCAACCAAAGAAAAACTTTAAAAGAGGTCATGCAGCCAAAAAGGGAGAACAATCCTAATGAAGATATGTGGTTAAAACAATTTGTGATGGCTTTGAAGCTTGTTTACTTAGCCCTTCTGGAATCCATCCCAGGGTATTTTCCTTTTTTACTGTTCTATTTGAACAACAAGAAATCTGCATGAGATTTGGAAAGAAGGAGTAAAGTCATAAAGACTTCTGGTGGTGCATGCCAGTATTCTCAGCACTTAGGAGACTGACGCAGGAGGATCTGGAGGTCAAGACTAGCCAGGGCTATATAGTAAGACCCTGTCTCAAACAAAAAAACAAATACCAAAATAGAGAAGGTCAGAAGGTGGGAGAAGAGGCCTCAATTAGTCCTCTTTTAAGAGAGGAAGAAAAACATGGAGCCACCACAACCCACCTTCTACTCCATTTACTTCTAGCTCATATTACAGGGGCTTAAGATTTCTATCATGGGGGGTGGGGAGGCTGGAGAGATGGCTCAGTGGTAAAGAGCACTGACTGCTCTTCCAGAGGTCCTGAGTTTAATTCCCAGCAACCACATGGTGGCTCACAACCATCTAGAATGAAATTGGATGCCCTCTTCTGGTGTGTCTGAAAAGAGTGATATTGTACTCATATACATAAAAATAAATAAATAAATCTTAAGCCTTCCGCTCCTGGAAGGAGCAAAGCCAGAACAAGAAGTGTAAAAAAAAAAAAAAAAAAAAAAAAAGATTTCTATCATGGAAGCTGGGTGTGGTGGGGCACATGCCTTTAATCTTGCACTCAGGAGGTAGAGACAGTAGAATCTCTATGAGTTTGATGCCAGCCTGGTCTACATAGCAATACTCTGGACAGCTGGGAGTACACAGAGAGACTCTATCTCAAAACAAAACAAAACGAAACGAAACAAAACAAAACAAAATGAAAAAAGAATCCTAACAAGACTGGAACAGTGGCTCAGCAGTTAAGACACTGGCTGCTCTTCCAGAAGACCTGGGTTCAATTTCCAGTACCTATATGGCTTACAACTGTCTGTAATCCCAGTTCCAAAAGATCTGACACCCTCCTCACACCCTAAAGGAAACAAGGCATATACATACATTCATATGCATAAATAAATTAAAAAATTCTATTATGGTTTTGAGTTTGTTATTCCACCTGGAGGAAGTCTTAGATGAGTATGGTGGTATATGGCTTTAATTCCAGCATTCCAGAGGCAGAGGCAAGCAGATCTCTCTGTAAATTCCAGGCCAGCCAGGGCTAAATAGCAATACTCTGTCCCAAAAACCAAACAAAATAAAACCGACAACAAACATACAAACAGTTTAGACAAGGGCCATCTTCTTTCTTTTAGACAGGTTCTCATGCACTTCAGGCTGGCTTTGAACTTGACATGTAGCTGAGGATAGCTCTGACTTTTTCACTTTTTGCTTTGACCTTCTAAGTGCTAGGATTATAGGTGCACTCTAACCACAACAGTTTTATATAGTGATGAGGATCAAACCCAGACTTTCCATACTAGACAAACACTCTATCAATTTACATCCCCAACCTAAGAAAATTCATTTTTTAATAAATTGCTGTTAAGGGACTAGAGAGATGGATTGTCAGTTAAGAATTCTTATGGCAGCTGGAACAGAGTGAGTTCCAGAACAGCCAGGGCTACATAGAGAAACCCTGTCTCGAGAAACACCCCCCCCCAAAAAAAAGAATTCTTATGGCTCTTACTGAGGTCCCAAGTTGAGTTCCCAGCTCACACACACTGGGAGACTCAATCACCTGTTCCAATACACACAACACACACACACACAGACACACACACACACACACACACACACACACACACACATTCTTTTTTAAAAAGGAATTCCAGTTACTACTAAGACATGCCTGGTAATCATAGCTCTCAGGAGGTAGACACTGGTATCTCTGAGCTCAAGGCCAACCTGGTCTACAGACCAAGTTCCAGGATAGCTACAGCTACTTAGAGAGAACACATGAGTTCACACATACAAAGAAATAAATAAGTAATTTAATAAAAAATGAAATAAACTGAGAGCTAGAAAATGTGTGTTCAAGTTGATTTTTGTGACACATGCCTATCATTACAGTATCTGGAGGCAGAGTGATAACAAGAGCCAGCACCAAGCCCTTAGTCCATACAACCACCCAAGCAGGAGAGTATAAACTTGATGGTCTCTGTTTTAGTTCTCAGAGAAAGATTTCCCAAAAGAAACAAAACACCAGAAGGTACAATGTGGCTGAGCCAGTCCCTGGCTCAACCTTTACCTCTTGATCCCCTGCCTCTCTCTCTGAGTACTGAGGTTACAAGGATGTGCTGCCACACCCAACTATGTTGGTTCTTGATTTCAGGAAAGCCTCCTGGTGAGATGGTTCAGCTGTTAAGTCTAATGCCCCGAGCTCAATTCTCAATAGTGGCCTTCTCTCCTCCACTCATGCTTTATGGTATTCATATAGACATACAAAATAAATTAACAAATACATAARTCTAATAAAAAAGAAAACCAGAGACAGGCGGCTGCGAGCGGCTGGCATTCTCCGATCAGTCGGAGCTAACCGCTGCCAGGCAGGCTGCCCCAATCGAGCAAAGATGGTGCGGCTGGAACAGCGCCATCGCTGCCGGCGTGTGCAGTGCCCTCTTCATCGGGTACTGCATCTACTTCGACCAGCGGAGTGACCCCAACTTCAAGAACAGGCTTCAAGAACAAAGAAAGAAATAGAAGCTTGCTAAGGAGAGAGCTGGGCTTTCCAAGTTACCTGATTTAAAAGATGCTGAAGTTGTTCAGAAATTCTTCCTTGAAGAGATTCAGCTTGGTGAAGAGTTATTAGCACAAGGAGACTACGAGAAGGGTGTGGACCACCTGACAAATGCCATTGCTGTGTGTGGACAGCCTCAGCAGCTGCTGCAAGGGTTCCAGCAGACTCCTCCACCACCTGTTCCAGATGTTCTGACCAAGCCTCCAACCATTAGTCAGAGAACAGTAAGTGCTCAGAACTTGGCTGAAGATGATGTGGAATAAGCCAGATACGAACATGATGAAATCTCAGGAAATAATTTAACAGTTAGCTTGGAAGCTGATCAGCTCTGGGGGAATAAGGGCAAATTGTGCTTGTCATGAACTGTCCCACACTGACATCTGCCAACGCAAATGTGAACTTTGGTAGATCCATTGTCCTATTTTTTTTCGAGTGAAAAGTATTTTGATAGAGCTTTTCATTTTATAAATACACTGAGTTAACAAAAGAAAAAGAAAAAGAAAACCTTTGTATATATAGTTTGGACACATAGTTCATATACCATGAAATATTTTTTTAAATATTTATTTTATGAGTACACCATTGCTCTCTTCAGACACACCAGAAGAGGGCATCAGATCTCATTACAGATGGTTGTGAGCCACCATGTGGTTGCTGGGAACTGAACTCAGGACCTCTGGAAGAGCAGTCAGTGCTCTTAACCACTGAGCCATCTCTCCAGCCCAACATGAAATATTTTGAAGTATACAGTTCAGTNATTTATTTTATGAGTACACCATTGCTCTCTTCAGACACACCAGAAGAGGGCATCAGATCTCATTACAGATGGTTGTGAGCCACCATGTGGTTGCTGGGAACTGAACTCAGGACCTCTGGAAGAGCAGTCAGTGCTCTTAACCACTGAGCCATCTCTCCAGCCCAACATGAAATATTTTGAAGTATACAGTTCAGTGTTTTGTCTTCCTTTTTGGTTCTTGCTTTCTTTATGTGTGGGGTGGGTGGGAGTGGTGCATGCGTGAGTGCTTGCATGTGTACAGGCATACGTATGTACAGACACACACCCACACACACATCGAACGCCCTCCTCTGCCACTTCCCACGTCATCCTTTTTTGAGACAAAGACTGTAATGGGAACTGGAACTCAGTTTTGGCTGGAGTGGCTGGCAAGCAAACCTCTCCGATGTACCTGTCTCTGCCTCTCAGAACTTGGGTCACAGACATGCTGCCATGTCTGGCTTCCATGTGGGTGCTGGGCCTGAACTTACATCCTCATGCTTGTTCAACAAGTGCTTTATCAACCAAGCTATCTCCCCATCCTGTTCTTAAGACAAGGTCTTACTAGCCACAGAGTTCAAGCCAGCCGGGGCCTCACAGTAAGTTCTAGTCCAGCATAGGCTATGGAGTAAAACTCTGTCTCAAAAGAAAAAAAAAAGTTTTCAATTAAAAATAAAAAATGGGAGGTAATCTTTCAGACCTGGCTATTTTATGGTATATAATACATACTTCAAATATAGAGTATATTATAGAGCATGCATATTATATAAATGTTTATATATATCAAGCACTCAATGGGCAATAGAAGTTTTAAAAATATTTGATTTTTATGTGCATGTATGCTTTGTCTGCATATGTGTCTGTGCACCACATGCCTGAGAAGAGCAGAAGAAGGCATAGGATCCCTGGAACGGGAGTTATAGGCAATTTTGAGCCACCATGAGTATGCTGAGAACTGAACCGGGACCTCTATAAGAACAGCAAGTGTACTTTACTACTGAGCCATCTCCTCAGCCCAGATTAATAGAATTATTGGGGGGAGGTGGCGAGGGGAGGGTTGAGACAGGGTTTCTCTGTGTAGCCTTGGCCATCATGGAACTTGCTTTGTAGACCAGGCAGGCTTCAAATACACAGAGATCCTCCTGCCTCTGCCCCCTCAATGCTGGGATTAAAGGCATGTGCCATTGGTCGACAGTAGAATTTTTAATAATAAGCATTTCCAAAGAATTAAATAATATGTTTGGCATGCAATCCTATGACTCAGGAGGCTGAAGCAGGAGTCCAAGGCCAGCTTGCACTACATAGTAAGCTTGAGGCCAGCCTCAGGTAGAACCAAAGACCCTATCACTAAAACCCAACCAAAAGAGACTTGAGTCCTTCAACAATGGAATAGAATACCTTCAGATAGTCTATCACCAAGTATTGTCTTGATACTCAGTCTTTCAGGATGGGGCTTCCTGATGGGGGTTATAGGGCAGTGGCGGGATACATGAAGATATGTGGTTGATCTCAAATAGCATACGCAAACAAATAAAAGGGGGCTTTGCTATGAGAGGAAATAGATAATTTCTGAGGTCCCACAAACAATGCAACAAACTGGCATGAAAACTTCCCCAATCAATGACAAGTGAGATAAAGAGACCTCAACCTTTAGGTCCAGAAACGGTGTGAATGATGTGTACTTGCAGTTAACAGTGCATGGAAGCATTCTGAACCATCTCTGTTGTTGTTGGTTTTTTTTTTTGTCTTTTGTTTTTTGTTTTTTTTCAAGACAGGGTTTCTCTGTGTAGCTCTAGCTGTCCTGGAACTCACTCTGTAGACCAGGCTGGCCTCAACTCAGAAATCTGCCTGCCTCTGCCTCCCAAGTGCTGGGATTAAAGGCGTGCGCCACCACTGCCCTGCCTGAATCATCTCTGATCTAGACTGTTAGCTGATTGTAGAACTAAAATAAAGTCAATTAATTTACTGAAAAAAGGAACTAGAGATGTAAGTGACTGGTAAAGCATGCATGATGCTCTGGGTCCTGTTGCTAGCACTGAAGAGGAAAGTTGGTGATCTACAAGAGGGGCGGTATTAGCAGAGCAGACAATGGGAGCATTGCTTAAGTAGTCACACAAACACCTCTGAAGACTTAATAATTCCACCTAGACACCTACACAGACTGTAGCCAAAATAGAGTGAAATGGGACTCTTACTAGGAAGTAGAAGTTACAGGAATAGGAATGAATAAAGCCAGACCAGGACTGGACACTAGCTGGTAAGCCAAGAAGCAGACAGGCTCCAGTGATCTCTGAAGTCATTTTTTGCCTTTCAGTATCATCTACCTCATAAAAATACTTGATGAACTTACCAGAAATATTCATTAGCAGTATTTATTAAATATTTATATTTTAAATTCCAATTATTTTTTTTCATTATCTTTTGCTGGGTCCAAAGACACAGCTGTCACCCATGGTACCTTCACTTGTCTTCAAAACTCATCAGTGCCTGAACTGTAAAGAAACAAACGTGAGGTCAGAAAGAGAAGAATGTTTGAACACATATGTTTGGTAAAGGCCCTGCTTTCTGAGTTCCAGATTCCCACACAAATCTTGACTAATATTTACTTAAATCTATCTTCTCTTTACCATGAACAAGTTCATCAAGGTCTGAACTCTACAATCTTAGAAAAATAAATATCATGTATTTTCTCCATTTGCAGTTCCTAGAATTTATACATATACATAAGATCATGCATGTATGTATGACATGAAAGTTAAACTGAAATTGCCTGTGGGACAAAGAGAATGAACAGAGACAGCAGGGTAGCTCAGCAGATAATGACACTTGACGCCCAGCCTGAATGTCCAGGCTTAGTTCTCAGAACCTAGAATGGAAGGATAGAACTGACTCTCAAATGTTGTCCTCTGACCTCTGCATGCATCCACTTCTCCACAGTAAGTAAGAAATGCCAAAGGGGAGGGGTGGTCTCAAGGTGGGGGTGAGGAAGAAAAGGTTAGAATGTGTGTAGGATGTGGTGAACATCCATTAAACACTCATATGAGCCAGGCATGGTGGTGCACGCCTTTAATCCCAGCACTTGGGAGGCAGAGGCAGGTGGATTCTGAGTTTGAGGTCAGCCTGGTCTATAGAGTGAGTTCCAGGACAGCCAGGGCTACACAGAGAAACCCTGTCTCAAAAACAAAACAAAACAAAACACTCATATGAAAGTTAAAAAAATGTTTTAAAGATCTGGACTTAAAAATAATGTTTCATCTGGTCTCTGAGCTAAGTAAGGTAAAACACACCTTTAATCCCATACTTAGAAGAAGAGAGATGGGGAATCTCTGTGAATTCCTGGTCAGCCTGGTCTACATAGTGAGTTTCAGGCCAGCAAAGCCTACATAGTGAGACACTTTGGCTCAAAATAAATA
>BDUI01000359.1:5699-19703 GCA_002335545.1 Apodemus speciosus | reverse complement strand
AAAAAAAACATGAGCAGTTAAGAATAAACACACTAAAAGGCTCAAAGATGTTTGTTGTTGTTTGGTTTTGATTTTGTTTTTCATCTAAGCAAAAGATAGTAAAGTCATGAGATATCTTCACGGCCAACTAAATATTTGGGTTATTTTCACTTTCTGACAACATTTGTAATTAAATATTCCTTTTTGAAAATTAGGTTTAAATGGTGGCCAGGATGGGCTCGAGAGATGGCTCAGCGGTTAAGAGCACCGACTGCTCTCTTCCAGAGGTCCTGAGTTCAATTCCCAGCAACCACATGGTAGCTCACAACCATCTGTAATGAGATCTTATGCCCTCTTCTGGTGTGTCTGAAGACAGCCACAGTGTACTCATATAAATAAAATAAATAAATCTTAAAAAAAATTTGCTGGGCAGGTGGTCCATGGCTTAGATCCCAGCGCTCTGGAGGCAGAGGCAGGCAAATCTCTGAGCTCAAGGAYAGCCTAGTCAAGGACAGCCAGGGCTACACAGAGAAACTCTTATCATGAAAAACAAAGAAACAAAAATCAAAAATTGGATATTTCAATCTCAAGAGGATGGTGGATCTCAGTTGAGTTCCAAATTTGCCGGGTCAATATAGTGAGTTCCAGTGCAGCCAGTCCTTGCCTCAAAAAAAAAAAAAGGTCAAAGCTGAGCCTGTACCTGTTAGTGCATAGTACACACCATCAGTCTCAGTCACTCGGGAGTCTGAGGCCAGAGGATGGAAAGTTCTGCGCGGATTACAGAATGAAGTCAAGGCCAGCCTGGATACCTTGGTGTGATCATGACTCAAAAAGTCAAAAGAAGACTAGGGATATAACTCAGTGTTGGATCACTTGCCCAGCATTGTGCAAGGTTCCAGGTTCAATCTTCAGTTACCCACCCTTTCAAACAAACGAATAACAATCAGCGAAAAAGTAGCAGGCAAGGAGGGCAGAAGGCCTAAGGCTGGACAAAGAATACAGACCTCACGTGGACCTGACAAAGCAGGATACGAGGTAGGGCAGCGGCAGGATGTAGGATTACTACGCCCTATAATTGGACAAAGCAACGGCCTGACATTTGGAAAACGTGTCGCGTAGTGCTCAAGTGTGGGCGCGCCCCAACGCCCTGGAGGGAGGGAGTGGGACAGCTCAAGCTCCCCCTCCAGCCGGCTCGCGGGCCGCACTTCCGCCCACTCAGCCCTGACTTCACCCCTTCGCCTTCCGCGCCGGCGCCCTGAGCTTCACTCCTACTCAGCGGGCGGAGCTCAGGGCCGCTCGGCCTTCGCTGAGCCCCCACTTCCCGCCGACCCCCGTCACGGCCTCCGCCACAGTCTGACCGGCAGGCGTTCGCCTAAGCGTCCGCCCCGCCCCGCCTCGCCCCGCGCGCCCACCAATCGGCAGTTACCAGCTGGTTCGGCCCGCCCGACGCAGCGTGACGCAGCCAATCGGCGGCTGCCACACTGCGGGCCCGAGCAGGCCTAGGGGGTTGGGACCTCGGCAGCAGGTCTGCCCGGGCCAGACGCGCGAGCGCAGGCAGCGGCTGCAGGTTGCGGCCTCTCCCATCTCACTTCTCCGGTCCCGGTCCTCCGACCGCCCCCGCCGCAACCCGCCGCCATGCGCTTCAGCTGCCTAGCGCTGCTCCCGGGCGTGGCGCTGCTGCTCGCTTCGGCCCKCCTTGCCGCCGCTTCAGACGTTTTGGAACTGACGGACGAAAACTTCGAGAGTCGCGTCTCCGACACGGGCTCAGCGGGGCTCATGCTCGTCGAGTTCTTCGCCCCCTGGTGAGGCCACTTTCCGGGATCAGGGCCGGAGGACCGGCTGAGCGCGGGAGCGGTTTGGCCTACGCAGCGCGGGCGCCCTCCACTACCTAGCAGGCCTGGCTGCGGCTGCCTCGTTGCCAGTCGGTGGGGAACCCGGAGGCGCACCGCCGGGGGTGGGGGTGGGGTGAGGATGAGGTGTAGGGTGGGAAGAGGGGCAGATCCGGAAAGCAGAAAGCCCAAGCTCCAGGGTAGGGCCACGTCCTTACCTCCGCGTTCTTGCAGCACTTCCTATGTGGAGGGTTTACCCATCCCCTCCCCCTCCAGTCTATCTTTCAGTATCTTGGTGAGTCAATGTAAACGTCCCCTGGTCTGCAGACCAGGCTGGCATCCCAAAGCCGTAGGGAGGAGGCAGAGGCCCTCTTTTAAGTGTGGAGGTTCTCAAGCTATTTTTTTTCTTGTTGTCTCCACCCCATTGGAGCCATTGGTTTCTAACCAAGGTCACTCTGGCTGCAGAAAGATCCTAAGTGCTTTCTTGAGACAGGCCATTATTTGGTTCGTGGCATGGCTTACACTATTTTACATTAAGCTGCAGAGGCYTCTTATTAAGAGTAAACGAACAAGAATTATTTCACTAGGACCTATCATAATCGTCAGCTTTAGATAATTCTAGAGAATGATAACATTCTCAATAATAAAGTAGCCACTGTTGGGCTGTGTAACCTATGAAAAGCATAAGTTCTTTAGAGTAGGTGTGACCCCCCCAAATAAAAACTTGCTTGGGAAGCAAGAGCAAAAAGGATTTCTAGTTTTGTCACTTAGAGTAGTGGATTGGATAATTTACAAATTACTACCAGGGCATATAGTTGAGTAGATATCTATTTTTCCCCCTCCTGGCTCAATGACCCTAAATCCAAAACTGTTCAAAAGTACCACCACATCAATTGAGAAACAGTTACATAGTGGCAACAGTGTAATAGTTACACTGTAACTTATCTTTGCTTCTGACCCAGTGGGATTGGTTTTTTGTTGTTGTTGATTTTTCGAGACAGGGTTTCTCTGTAGCCCTGGCTGTCCTGGAACTCACTTTGTAGACCAGGCTGGCCTCGAACTCCCAGTGGGATTGTTACATCCCAAGCTTATCTGACTTAGATGGTCACACTCACAAGTGGTGTAGGAAAGGTAGGAAGCAAATTGTATTTCAGTTTGGGATATTTTATGTTCAGGCATTTCTGTGATTGACAGTCACATTGATTACACATTATAGATAGCATTTATATGTCTCAAGAATTTGTGTTCTCTCTTAGAATTTATCATAGTTATATAATCATGCTGTTAATTGAGGGGGTGTCACTTGGGTCCAGCTTTGTCTGAAGGAGGTCGTGCAGTTGAATTATGGGCTCTTACACAATTAGAGTTCAAGCTTTGAGACATGGCTTGATGCTTGTCTAGCATGTCCAATCCCCATTATTGAAAAAAATACATACACACACATGCACATGTGAAGCCATATATAATCTTAAGAAACAAGTCCCTCTATATAGTCTAGACTGACTGCAAATTCAAGATCTTCTTACTCTAGCCTCCTTTTTTTCTTTTGAGACAGGGTCTTCTATTGTCTAGCTAGCCTTCTGTTCACGATCCTTTTATTCTGAATGCCCCAAGGCACCTGACTTCAGACTTGMCTTTCCACTAAAAATTGTTGTACCTGCTTTCCATAAGACTACATATCCCATCATACATTCTGCGATCAAGAGTTGGGTGGATTTCTGCTGTGGTGTCTGCTTTTAGTTGACTGAGAAGATAAAAGTCATCTGCCACTTTGCCAGTAGGAAAGATTGGTTTTCTGAAGGAGCAGTTTAAAGTAAAGGAAGTCTCCTGTTAGTAATTTCTTTATTTCTACATACTCGTTTATTTTTAACAGTTGTAATTTTTTAAAAGATTTATTGTATGTATATGAGTATACTGTAGCTGTCTTCAGACACACCAGAAGAGGGAATCAGATCCCATTACAGATGGGCTTGAATTCCTCACCCTTGAGTCTCTGCCTCCTAAATGCTGAGCTTATAGGCTAGCACACCAAACTCTTGAGATTTATTTACTCTTTTCTCTTGCATATAACAGCAGTACCCTCCCCTGTTAGCAACAGCAAATACAAATTTTTGAGATAGGGTCTCACTGTATAGCTGTGACTAACCTGGACCTGATCTACACGCCTCTGCATCCTGAGATTAAAGGTGTGTACCATCACATCAATTGAGAAATCTAATAGTAAAATGGAGACTGGAAAGATGGCTCAGCAGTTAAGAGCACTGGCTTTTCCAAAGGAGACTGAAGGATCTGGCACCTCTGGCGTTCATGTGCACATATCCAGAACTTAAAATAAGTGTTTTAAGCGGTAGGGGTCAAAATGGAGTCTGGACCTCAGTTCGGTGGATAAAGTGCTTAAGCAAAGCTTCTGTCTTCATTTAGGTCTACCCCTTTAATTTTGTAAGCGAAAGTGAAAGATTTCTTTGTAGGCCACTGTAACATTATGAGGTTTTGTTYTGTTTGAAATAAGATTTTATGTACTGGAGGCTGGCCATGGGCTGTCATCCCAGCTTCACCACCTAAATCCTTGGATTACAGGTGTGAGTTACGTTGTATGGCTAACCTGTATATTTGTAGGGGTATGAGTATCTGAATTTCTCTGTGAGAAATAGCAGTATTTAAACGTTTTTAAGTCTTAAACATCTACTTGTGTTGTAGATTTTTATGATATTCTTTGAACATTTCCCCTGTAGTACTAAGGATCAAACATATGGCTTTAATTTGTGCTTGGCTCTGAGTACTATGCTACCCTCTACAACAGTAGCAATAAATATTTCTTATGCAGTGTTCATAAAGCTAGTAATTCTTGCCTTCCCAGGGTTTTAGGATTACATCTAGGTGACCATTACTGCCTAGGATTTACATTGGATACTGGGGATTGAAAGTCTTGTCCTTAGTGTCTGCAGTACAAGCACTTTACCCAGTGAGCTACATCCCCAGCCTCTAAAATTAAAACTAACTTTAGCTTTTTCTGTTTTGAGACATGGTTTCACTATGTAGCTCTGGCTGTACTGGAACTCACTATGTAGACCAAGCAGATAAACTCACAGAGGTTCATCTACCTCTGCCTCCTGAGTGCTGGGATTAGTGTTCTCCATCACATGTAGCCTAGTGTTTATTGTTGGTTGGTTTTATTCTATTCTTTAGATCTTAACTTGGATCTCTTTTCTTGTTCCTAGTATCTATCTCAACATTGGAGATTTCATTACAACTTTGCCCTTCCCTGAATAATAACTCATCAATCCTTCTCCAAACTGGGATTCCTACAAGGAAAGAACTGTATGCTTTCTATCAGAGGCTAAAATATATAGTTACTGAGTAATGTATATCTCAGGGAGTTGGTGCTTCAGTTTGATTCATTGTGTCTTAGTCTTTTCTATTGCTGTGACAAAAGATGACCAAGCCAATTTGTTAAAGAGTTTATTAAAAGTTTGTTAAAGGTTTACAGTTTCAGAGGCTTAGAGTCCATGACCATCATGGCAGGGAGCAGTGCCTGAGGGAGGACTCTGCCCACATGTTGACAACAACCTCGAAGCAGAGAGAGCTAAATGGGATTGATGGGAGTTTTTCAAACCTCAAGGCTGGACATCGTCCCGCAAGTGACAACACCTCCCAATTCTTTCCAAATGGTTTTGCTAAAGCAGAGAGGGACCAAACATTCAGATTTGCATCTATTGGGGCCTTGATGTATGAATGGAGGATATCTGGGGTTACGCATGGTTGTGAGCTGCCATGTAGGCTCCAGGAACAAAATTCAGGCCCTCTGCTATAATAGCAAGTGCTTTTAACTTGAGCCATTCCTCCAACTAACTCTCTCTGACTCTTGAAAAGAAATTGTTAGTATTGTGGGGTTGAGGACAGATTAATGGTGCTTGTTTTCTTTMTCCTTCCACCTTYACAAGGATGCTGGGACCCTCCAGTTGTCAGGCAAGTGTAGCAGGTTACTAGGTGCTTACRGCTGACTTATGTCATTGCTACTGCACTGCTCACATCCAGGTGCTGGAAACGAGCCCCAGGCCTTACCTATTTTAAGGAAACATTCTGCAGCTGATTCATTCTCTTCCCTCACCCTTCTCTCTCTCTCTCTTGTCTCTTCCCTCACCCAGGTAAAGGAGTAGTTTATAAGCCTAGTTTGGCCTTGAACTTGAGAGACTGTCTCAAAACGGGCTATGAGATGGCTGGTATTATGGGTATGTGACTTTGTACCAGGCTTCTTGGGGAGTCTCATCATCAGCCATACATAATTTATTTTAATGTTCTTTTTCTTTTTGGAGACTATATCTCACTGTGTAGACCAGGCTGGCTTCAGACTCAGAGATCCACCTGCCATCACACCTGGCCTTCCCTGACTATTTTTATGTGTATTTATAACATCAATTTTTTCTCTTATTTTTCAGGAGAGGTGAGGTAAAGATGTTAACTTTTGCTTTACTTTTGACAGTTACTACAATAGAAAATAAACAGCAAGAGACAGGTTTAGTGTTATATGCCTGTTAACTCAGGTTTTCAGAAGCTGAGGAAAGAAGACTAAGTTTGAAACTTAAAGTAGCCTGAGCTACTTTAAGAATATCCTGCCTCAAGAAAAGATGAAATGAAATCTCTCCTCTTTTGCTGCTTAAACATTATCTTCTATGTGAATCTAGATGACTGTTGCTTCTTTATTTCCTTTCCTGTGCAGTCATAATACATGTTTCTTGCTTTCATGATTGCCTGAAAACAGACTTCTTATATATAAGTTCTGCTCTTCACATTACTTGAATACCCTACTCTTTCCTCTCTGAAGCCTTACTTAAAGACTCAAACCAGACACTTAAACCCTTAGAAACTGAGTTTAAAACACTTCAGAGGAAGAGGCAGAAAGATTGCTGTAAGTTCTAGGACAGACAGGGYTACCTAGTGAGATTATATCTTCAGAGCAAATGAGCTAAACACCATGAATCAGCATCACACGCCTTTTCTCTTCTTTCAGTGTAACTCTGAGCCTCAACAGCTGGAGGCTACATAGAATGAAGTGTAGAAGGCGCTGATTTAATAATAGATATRCTAAGACGAAAGGGGAGTACCATGGCCTGTTAACGCTATGTAGGGCTATTTGGTTTCAAGATACTCTGTGTTTAAAAGAAGAAAAAACAACAGCACAAATGTTACCTGACTTTCAACACCATGTTAGAAAACAGGTGGTAGAAAGCCTGGTTTTACAGTTAGATGGTTCACTTGACCATGAGAACTGATCAAAACATAGGCTGATATACTTGTCCCAGCGGGCTGCTAGAAACACCTGCTCTTCTTTCCAGAAAGTCCTAACAGTCCCACAGGTGTACTTCCCATACATTTGGGTGTATGACATGTTCTTGTCAGTATACAGCTAGCACCAGCTGTATATTTATCTCTTCAAAGGCCCAGTGGGTTGCAGAGGGATCACTCTGAGAAAGTTGATGAGTTGTTTTCCCTATAGGCAGCGAAAACAGAAAACAGAAGGAAAAAGTCAGGTGTAATTCCCCCAAAATTGGGAGATGGTGGTGAGTCAGAGGTGTTTAAGGATGGTCTTTGGCTATAAAGTATTGTGCCTCTGAAAAGTATTTAAGAGACTGTCTCAAAAACAGGCTGGTGAAAGCCGGGCGGTGGTGGCGCACGCCTGTAATCCCAGCACTTGGGAGGCAGAGGCAGGTGGATTTCTGAGTTCGAGGCCAGCCTGGTCTACAGAGTGAGTTCCAGGACAGCCAGAGCTACACAGAGAAACCCTACCTTGGAAAAAAAAACCAAAAAGGAAAAGAAACATCAGTTGTTCCTTTGGCCCCATAGATGCAAATCTATGAGAAGGATTGCTGGGCGATGGTGGTGCGCGCACGCCTGGCCAGCACTCTGGGAGGCAGAGGCAGGMGGATTTCTGAGTTCGAGGCCAGCCTGGTCTACAGAGTGAGTTCCAGGACAGCCAGGGCTACACAGAGAAACCCTGTCTCGGAACCCCCCCCCCCAAAAAAAAAAAAAAAAGAGAGAGAGAGAAGGATTATATTGTAGACTAAACAGAATGGCATGATTCCGAAAGGAATGCCCTATAAATGTCACTGTGACACAACTGGAAAGGTCTATAGTGTCACATACTGTCTGTAGCTAAGCTTGCTGTTGGCATTGTTGTAAACAAACAAGAGCAGTTCTTGTAAAGAGAATATGTGCATTGAGCATATTAAGCACTCTTAGTTTAAGGCTGATGACTAACAGAAGCCAAAGGGAAGGATCCGGTGATTCACCTGAAGCACCAGCCACTCCACATAGAGAAGCACACTTGTAAGACAAAGGAGAGGAGCCTGAGTAGCTGGAGTCTATTCCCTATGCATTAATTCATGGGTTAACGTTCAAAAAAAAAAAAAATAACAGATCTAGACTTATAAAAAGTAATAATCGGGAAGTGGTGGTGCACACCTTTAATCTCAGCACTTGGGAGGCAGAGGCAGGCGGATTTCTGAGTTCGAGGCCAGCCTGGTCTACAGAGTGAGTTCCAGGACAGCCAGGGCTACACAGAGAAACCCTGTCTCGGAACCCCCCCCCCAAAAAAAAAAAAAAAAGAGAGAGAGAGAAGGATTATATTGTAGACTAAACAGAATGGCATGATTCCGAAAGGAATGCCCTATAAATGTCACTGTGACACAACTGGAAAGGTCTATAGTGTCACATACTGTCTGTAGCTAAGCTTGCTGTTGGCATTGTTGTAAACAAACAAGAGCAGTTCTTGTAAAGAGAATATGTGCATTGAGCATATTAAGCACTCTTAGTTTAAGGCTGATGACTAACAGAAGCCAAAGGGAAGGATCCGGTGATTCACCTGAAGCACCAGCCACTCCACATAGAGAAGCACACTTGTAAGACAAAGGAGAGGAGCCTGAGTAGCTGGAGTCTATTCCCTATGCATTAATTCATGGGTTAACGTTCAAAAAAAAAAAAAATAACAGATCTAGACTTATAAAAAGTAATAATCGGGAAGTGGTGGTGCACACCTTTAATCTCAGCACTTGGGAGGCAGAGGCAGATGGGATCTCTGTAAGTTCCAGGACAGCCAGGACTACAGAATAAAACCCTGTCTCAAAACAACAAAAACCAAACAAATAAGTCATGACCCAAGTATCAGAAGTCTCAGGTATAATTTGATAGTAGAATAATTGGTCATCCCTACAGTCAGTGCAAGAGAGGTGGAAAAGGGGTGATCAYAGCCTGGATTATGTAACAAGGCCTTGTCTTCAGGAAAAAAGAAAAAAGTAGTATGACATGAGATTCAAAACATCAGTAAGTTTGTGTTAAACTAAGAATCTGGCTTTTTCTTTTTGTTTAAACGTAGGTGTGGACATTGCAAGAGGCTTGCCCCTGAGTATGAAGCTGCAGCAACAAGATTAAAAGGAATAGTCCCATTAGCAAAGGTGAGCATCGCACGTTCACTAGAGAGGAATATGGAATATATATTATTACGTGTGTATGTGGGGTGTGCATGGACCCATGTGAGTCCTCAGGCTTGGCAACAAGCCCTTTTACATGCTTAGCCATCTTAMTAGCTCAAGTACTTTAAAGTATATACAACCAGTATGGTGGGCAAGGGGTTCATTGGTTAAAAGCACTTGGCTGCTCTTACAGAGGACGTGAGTTCCATTTCCCAGTACTCACTTGGTATCTCAAAACCATTCTTAATTCCAGTTCCAGGGGACAGATGCCCTCTTCTGACCTCTATAGGCACTGCATGTACCTGGTACACATATCCATGCAGACAAAACATTCATACTAAATAAACAAACAAACAAATAAATAAAAATAGGACATGGTGAATAAGAACCAAGGAGCAAACAAAGACAACAGAGGTAGAGCTTTAAGGATGAGAAGGGAAATAATTACTGAGTTGTGAATCTACCCTGATAATGGTCAGTAATGAGATCTGGGAAGAACAGGTGGGGGATTAACTGAGTGGATAATTGTTAGATATTTGTTTTCATACTGTTTTAAGAGCCATCTGTGGTAGTGGCCCATGATGCCAGCATTTGGTAGGTAAAGATTAGAAATTCAAGACCAGCCTGAGCTACCTGAGACCTTGTCTCACAAAAGAAACAGGCAAAGATAGTAATGTTTAATAAATTTTGCCATTCCGTGGCATTCTGAAGTAATAAGCCCATAGCTGTTCCAGTTTAAAGGTCATATCTCTGCTAACTTCAGATAAGTACTTTGTATCTTAGAAGTTTTTAAAGTTACATTTAATTCTAATGTGGTTAAGCAACTTGCCATAGCAAAACAATCATGTCATAATTTATTTCATGTGACTGTGGGCATGAGCTTAGCACAGAGCTGTTCAGAAGATTGTAAGGCTATAGTTTTCTAAGATTGTAAGGTTTAGTTTTCTAAACCTCATTCTACTCACCTTAGGACATAAGGATCAAACCTCAGGATCTTATAATGTTAATGTATTTCCTGTGGTTTTAAACCAATTGTTTGCTTTTATGTAACAAATATTGGTGTGTTTACCAATAAACTAATTATTTGCAAAATCAAGTTATATTCTATCCCAGCTAAAGGGTGGATATACTAAGTACATACCTTCAATAATGATTGTTACCAAGCAAGTCCACTGTCAGGACTGAGAGTGTAGCCTGGTTTGATGTGCACTATGAATTGGGTAGGGGGGTATTATTGAAATAATGTAAATAAATACTAGTTTTAGAAATTTTATATAAAGCCGAGGAATCTAAAGTCTAAAATACCTCCTAGGCAGTTATGATCTAGTTAGATCTTCAAGGTCTAATGACCGTAGAAAATATGCCAAGAAGTATTGGTCCTCTGTGGGGATAGCCAGTATTAATATTTGGGACTGTTAGATCTTGCAGCAGGTACCTGGATAATAAAATAACTCTTGTTCTAACCTTTAGGTGGATTGCACTGCCAACACAAACACCTGTAATAAGTATGGAGTCAGTGGCTACCCAACTCTTAAGATATTTAGAGATGGTGAAGAAGCGGGTGCTTATGATGGGCCTAGGACTGCCGGTAAGGATTCTGGAGTTCATCTGACCAGGCTAGGTTTAATTTTCTTTCTTTTCGTATTTTTGAGACAGGGTCTTATTATGGAGCTCTGGCTGTCCTGGAACTCGTTATGTAGACCAGGATGACCTAGAATTTGCAGAGATCAGCTTGCCTCTGCCTTCCAAGTGCTGAGATTAAAGTCATGTACTGTTTACACACAGTTTAGGCTTAATTTCTAATCCTCCTGCCCTAGAAATTGAATTAGCATTTTGTTTTGTTACAATTTCATTGTGTAGCCCAAACTAGCCTAGAATAGATGTGCTAATTTTTTTTCTAATGATTTGGGGGGGGGGGTAGGTAAGGGTGGGGTAGGGAGCCCTCAAGTACAGGCATGAGCTAGCCCCTACATAAATGCTTTATTCTTAGTAGTGGGAGAAAAATTATTGTTCTATACAGCATATTCATTAAAATTCCTCAGTTTAGAAGTCAACTTGTTAGGTAACAAAACTTTTTTTGACTTGTTAGGAAGTAATATAGAAAATACTTGAACTTCAAATACAGGCTTAGCCAAAGCATGTTTTCATTTGGTAATTGTTATCAATTTTATCTACTGTATGTCAGATACTCTGTATAGTAGGTGTTGGTGTTCATAAACAAAGCACTGACTGGGCAGTGGTGGCGCACGCCTTTAATCCCAGCACTTAGGAGGCAGAGGCAGGTGGATTTCTGGTCTACAGAGTAAGTTCCAGGACCACCAGGACAGCCAGAAAAACCCTGTCTCGAAAAAACAAAACAAACAAACAAAAAAAAAACAAAACAAACAAAAAAAACCTAGAAATAAATGTCTGTCAGTTGTTATGGATTAAATAAATCACTGTATGTAAATCCAAAAAACACTCTGTAGGTGTAATAAATGATTGAAAGGCTGTCAAGGTGGCTCAGTGGGTAAAGACACCTAACTGCTAAACGTAATAATCCCCAGAGCCCACCTGGAAGGGGGAAAGAACCAAGTTCTGCAGGTGTCCCTTTGGCTTCTGCACAAGTGCTGTCATACCTCACACACAGTAGTTTCCTTTTTAATAAGTGGGGTGGGATGCCAGGAAGTGGTGGCGCCTTTAGTCCTAGCACTTGAGAGGCAGGCAGGTTTCTAGGTTCCAGGCCAGCCTTGTCTGAAAAAAAGAAAAAAAGAAAAAAGTGGGGTGGAAGTGGGAGAGTAGAGATATCACAGCTCATTATTTGTATGAATTACTTCTATGTATTATATATACTATGTTAATGTATACCATGTTTAATAACTAAAACCACTTGAGTTGGGCCTAGTAGTGCATCCTTTTTTTATTTTGGTTTGGTTTGGTTTTTTTCGAGAGGATTTCTCTGTGTAACCCTGGCTGGCCTGGAACTCACTCTGTAGACCAGCCTGGCCTCTTAACTCAGAAATCCTCCTGCCTCTGCTTCCCAAGTGCTGGGATTAAAGGCATGCGCCGCCGCCGCCGCCGCCGCCGCCGCCGCCGCCACCACCACCACCACCACCACCTGGCATAGTGCATCCTTGTAACCCTGGCACTTGGAAAGATTGGAGGCAGGAGCAGAGGCAGAAGGCAGAGCAAGCCTCTGCTATACAACCTAGGCTGAGAGGCCTGTCTAAAAGAAAGGAGCAATGTACGGCTTTATGAGAGGCAGACACAGGCAGGTAGCTATGAGTGTAGAATACCACCACCCTGAAAGGGTGGGGGAGGTTTGTGAGAAGTGTAAAATCAAGTAGAAAGATACACAAACTGAAGTTGAACTTGAATGTATAGGAAAGAAACTGGATAGTTTAAGGACAGGAATTGGAAGAAAACTTAATCAAAAACATGTACCTTTTGAATTATTCCAATCCTTTTCAAAAAATTGTATATGTGTTAATATAACTTTTATTTTCTAAGATGGAATTGTCAGCCACTTGAAGAAACAAGCTGGACCAGCTTCAGTTCCTCTCAGAACTGAGGAAGAATTTAAGAAGTTCATTAGTGATAAAGATGCCTCAGTGGTGGGTAAGTAGCAGATGTTTATGCCATAAAATTGATTGGATTTTTCGTGAAGCCTCAAAGTTAAAGCACCTTAGGCAAACTTGAAGCAGTTAAATGATAACTGACAGAGCTGAGTCAGCACTCTATAACAGGGAAAGAGAATGGTTTCTTGTATGGGTTTATAGTCTTACAGATATAAAGGTTTAAAATCAGTTAAAAGACCAGAATAGAAGTGTTGGCTTACCTTCTGTCCCCATCCCACAGTGCTGAAAATTTAACCTCTCCACTCCTGCCAAGCAAGTGCTCTACCACAGAGCTATGTGTTCTTGCTCTGTCTCTTCCTTAACTGAGCTAAAAAAAAAAAAAAAAAAGTGTGTAGTTAACTGATAATAAGGTTTAAAGCAAGAGAATACAAATTAGTCAACTTCTGTATCTTGTCAATTTTTATAGCTATCTTTGTGGTTGTATTGGTCAAATTTCTGTAGCTATAAATATCTGAGGCTGGATCATATGCAAAGAAAAGATATTTGTCTTAAAATTGAATGTTAAAAAAAGACAGTGGTACGTTTAAGTTCAGGTGCAGGTCTCTTTGGTTGCATCTCATGGAAGGAATGCATGCAACAAGGGGAGATTTGATTGTGGGCAGGAAGCCAGAGCAGAGGTGCCAGGTTTACTACCATACTCAACTGAATTAAAGTAAGTGTGTGTGTGTTTCTGTGTGTGTGTGTGTGAGAGAGAGAGAGAGAGAGAGAGAGAGAGAGAGAGAGAGAGAGAGAGAGAGAGATACACTGAGGTTAAAACCTTGTCCTCAGTTGGGTAGTGGGGACACATACCTTTACTCCTAATGCTTGGGAGGCAGTGCAAGTAGATTTTGAGGCCAGCCTGGTTTCTAGAGACAGGACAGCCAGGGCTACACAGAAAAACCCTGTCTCAAGAAACAAAAAATCTTTAACCCTAGCTTTTGGGAGAAGAAAACAGACTCTTGTTCTAGGCAGAAGTGCATAGTGAAAGCAGACCTTTACCCTCTMTATGTTACCATGTGTGCTATAAAGATGGCTTAGTGCTTAAAAGTATTTGCTGCTTGTCCAGAGAACTAGAGTTTTGGTCTTTGTACCCATATTAGGTACCTAACAGACATCAGGGGTCCTGATGTCCAT
>BDUI01000358.1:303755-328698 GCA_002335545.1 Apodemus speciosus | reverse complement strand
CTAGAAGCAATTTCTGGGCTTCCTAGAGCATCCGGATTATAGCCGGAGCTTCTGACTCCTGGGAACATCTCAACACATGCTTAGGCCCTTTTTGGGATTATTTGTTGCCTAGGTTTAGGCTGGGATGATCATTAAGTGCCTAACCACAGAGACCTAGTGAAGTAAGAGGAGAACCAAAAGCAAAGTAAAGAAATTCTTTTATCATAGGAGGTACAAACCATGCCTTATATTACATTGGGTCATATTAATTCTTCAAATTGAAACAGGTTTTTTTTTTTTTTAATGAGTAGAAGTGTTTACACAAGTTTTCCTAGTTAGTCTCTTCAAGAATCCTGTGGGTTTGGTCTTCTTATCCTCATTTCACATGTGAGAAACTACCCAGACATATAGTAATTAAGTGTCTCACTCCACACTGCTTTTAGATTTCAGGGCCCCCTGTAAGCAGAGCCTGGGGTGGAGATTCTTAGTCATGTGCTTTATCTCAGAAGAGCTGCCAAGAGAAGGGGAAGAAGAGAAACAGGATAGGCCAGGGGAGGAAAGTTAGGCAGGGATGTGGTCTGAACTTAAGGYTGGCTTCAGCCTTGTCTTAAAGATGCTCCTGAGCACAAAAGTGGTACAGCACAAATCTCTTTTGAACCTCTGCGTCAGTCATTTGTTAGCGGCTATCCTGGGGTGGGGGTTGGGTGTGAATTGGAACCCTATGATTTTTTGGAAAGTCAGTTGTTTCAGATGGTATTTTGCTGGAACAAACATGTGAAAGAGTCTTTTCCTGAAGCTCACACAAGTAAAAGGATGTTTTGCTAAAGCAAGCACATGAATGGACACCTGAAGAAGGAGTCTTTACAAATTACACTCATACGTTGTTTTGTCTTGCGGTGCATGACTGAGCTCCATTTGTTGTGATTACATAGAGAGAAAAGCACTTTTCTTTTCTCTTTCTATTTTTCTTTTTTTCACTTTTTTAAATTACATATTTTCTTTATTTACATTTCAAATGTTATCCCCTTTGCTCATTTCACCTCCGAAAACCCCCATCCCATCCTCCCTTCCCCTGCTCACTAACCCACCGACACCCACTTCCCTATTCTGGAGTTCCCCTACACTGGGGCATTGAGCCTTCACAGGACCAATGGCCTCTCCTCTCATTGATGTCTGACAAGGCCATCCTCTGCTACATATGAAGCTGGAGCCATGGGACCCTCCATGTGAACTCTTTGATTGGTGGTTTAGTCCCTGGGAGCTCTGGGGTTACTGGTTGGTACATATTATTGTTCCTTGTATGGGGCTTTAAACCCCTTCAGCTCCTTGAGTCCTTTCTCTAGCTCTTCCATTGGGGACCTTGTGCTCTGGGGGCTGGAGAGATGGCTCAGTAGTTAGGAGAACTAACTGCTCTTCCAGAGGTCCTGAGTTCAATTCCCAGCAACCACAAGGTGACTCACAATTATCTATAATGGGGTCTGATGCCCTCTTCTAGAGTGTCTGAAAACAGCTACAGTGTATACTGATATACATAAAACAAATAAATAATTCTTTAAAAGAAACCTTCTGGTGTTCTGGAAGCTTCTTGTTGCTTCTGAGGATTCAGGGCAGTTGACAGAGTGATGTGAGCTGATACACTCATGTGGAGTTTTGCTAAGACAGACCCACATACTGAGGCAAGACACATAGTGGGGCAAGAGCCGTGGAGGACATGTGATGTTTGGAGGGAGTATAAATAGGACTCAACAGACTGTGAGAGAGGGCTAGGCATTTATAGCTAAGTTTGCAATGTAGAGTTGGTCTTGCATCTTCACTGAACTTCAATTCTTTGAGAGAGGTGTTGCAGAGAACTTCTTCTGGTGTAGTCCTGGTTGCTGGTTCTGGTTTTTCCTGCCAACTGGTGCTGATTCAGCAGAGGCCTGGTTTTTTTCTGCTGTGGCATGCCACCCCTGCTGATTCATGTTGACTATCCCTGACACTACTGAGCTGGACTGCTGCTGGTTTATTACTGAAGTGTTTGCAAGTGGATCAAGCTGCCAGTGCTGAATCCTGTGAACTGAACTGATGATTTTTGACAATGCAGATGGGATTTGCTTCAAAGAACCCYTTCTAAATAGGTTCACTTCCCGTATTCTAATAACCTTCCTTTTTCATGAGCTCTGGTGGGTGGTGGGCTAGAAGAGAGGTTAAAACATTTCAGAACCCATATTAAAAGCGAGCGTTTGAAAAATTAAACATTATCTTCATCTACTGGGAGAAGTACTTCTCATCTTGCTGAGAACATTTTCATGGAAATTGGGGTGGGGGGAGCTGTAAACAGAGCTGCTTACATTTTCAACAGCTAGTCTATCAGCCAGAGGGAAAAACGATCTGGGTTGAAACCAGTACCAGTGTTAGCAGGTCTTGGGGTTGAAAGGCAATGATTCTGTCCCTAGATCCATGGAGTGTCTCCCTTCACACTGCACTAAGAGACCTACACAATGGTCAGGAAGCCTAGACTATGATTCTTGCCATTGCTAAGTTGCCTCATCAGATAAAAGTGCCACCAAGAATGATGACCTCAGTTAAATCTCCAGGATCCACATGGTAGGAGTGAATTGACTCCTGCAAGTGATCCTCTGATCTCCACATGCATACATAATCCACACACACACATATACATCCACACATGCACACACAGCATACAAAATAAATAAATATAATCTAAAGCATAGTACAAATATTTTCAAATTTTATATGTGAGACAATGATCTTCCTGGAAGTGGAAAGCACTTTTATTTGGTAATACTGTCCTATAAATATTTAAAACACTCTTGTATAAAATGCCTAACTCAATTTCACAGTTTTGCCACCTTTTTCCCCTAAATCCACTTTTAAGAAAATGATGAAATTAGTTACACTTTGCAATAAAATTCCCAATAACTTTTCATGTCCATCTTCCCCTCTTCTGTAACCTCAGGATAATTAAGTGTCTTTTTCTCCCAAGAAGAAATGTGAAGCGTGTGGAGAGCATGCTGGCCTATTTGCTGATTTATGGGTCAAGTCTCCAGTTATTACAGACAAAATTTGAAAGTCTCTGATTAAGAAACCCTGCTGATTTAAGGATCTTGCTAGAAATATGTGCATAATGAATTATCTACAGACAATAATTCAAATTGTCCCTGGGTGATTCAGATCACCCAGTTTTATTAAATTATCCATTTTTCTGTGGGTTTTTCAGATCTACACAAGGTATAATAGTATAAGAGGTTTAAACAAGAATGATTTTACTTCCAAAAATCATTTATCCCCAAATGTAAGCCAGTTCCCACAGGATCAATGCACATATGTGACTCATGGCGAAAACGTTGTCTCCAATGTGCTTGAGCCCTTGTCATATTTAAATTATTTGGGGGAAAATATAGACAAGTTCTTGTGAGTGCTGATAGAAGCAAGATAAAAATAATCAAGTTATTGCTTAGGAAACAATGAAAATAGCAATCACAGAGGTGTTTTTAGCAAGGCACACAGGCCTAACAAGGCATGGATTAAGACAATATGTCATCCTAAAGTATATGGGTTTATTTAACAATGGAACAAACAGAGCTCAAGTACTGAAAAATACAGAAAAGCTTATTTTCCCTTCTCCTTTTCTTTCCATTTTCCCAAGGGAATGAAGATTGTTTCTATCTGACCCCCAAATTACTTGCATCAATAGTCAATAAAGCAGAAGCCACATGCAGTCCTGTACTGGCTGGTTTTGTGTGTCAACTAGACACAGGCTGGAGTTATCACAGAAAGAAACCTCCCTTGAGGAAATACATCCATGAGATCCACCTGTAAGGCATTTTCTCACTTAGTGATCATGGGTGGGAGGGCCCAGCCCAGTATGGGTGGTAACATCTCTGTGCTGGTAGTTCTGGGTTCTAGAAGAATGCAAGCTGAGCAAGACAGAAGAAGCAATCCAGTAAGTAGCACACCTCTTTGGCTTTTGCATCAGCTCCTGCTTCCTGGTTCCTGCCCTGTGTGAGTTCCTGTCCTGATTACCTTTGGTGATGAACAACAATGTAAAAAGTGTAAGCTGAATAAACCCTTTCCTCCCCAACTTGCTTCTTGGTTATGATGTTTGGTGCAGGAATAGAAACCCTGACTAAGATAAGGCCAAAGGTTTTGCTCATTGTTTATATCCTCTTCTGATGGGACCATTGGAAGGGGATAACATAGTGGTGAGCAGTTTAAACAGGATCTACTCTCATCCAAATCCCTGATTGTGGTCTATTCTCAAAGACTTGGGCTGTAAAAGTTGAGGGGGAAGAACAGTCCAGTTTCTTGCCTCTAATGTGAGCTCTGCCATCCTCTTCTTGCCACTGTAATTGATTGGAGGAATATGGCACTTTCTTTCCTAGGGCAGAGATGATGCTGGTTCTGCTAGGAGGGCATTTCTGAGAATGCAGCTCTGTTTCCTATTGCTTTCCTTCTGATATTCCCATTCCTGCTTCCTTTCTCCTCTGACTCAAGGCCATACTTTCTTTCTATCACTGCCATTAAACCCCATAAATGTTTTTTTTAATTTTTTTGGTACTAGTGTTAGTGCCATTTCCTGTTGTTGATAAAATACCCTGGCAAAAGCAATTTAAGGAATCGTTGATGGATTTTTTTTTTTTTTTTAGGAGGGGGGGGGGGGTGGTGGTGGTGGTGGCTCATACTCCATCATGGAGAGGAAGTCAAGGCAGCAAGCATTTGAAGTCACTGGTCTCATTTCATTCACAGTTTGGAAGAAGAGAGCAACACATGTTCTAATGCTCATTTTCTCCTTTTTATACAGTCCAGAATCCCAGCTTAGGAAACAGGTAAGTGGGCAAGCCCATAAGCCAATCTCCTTAGTAAATCTCAATCTGATCAGGTACTGGCACAGTACCACAGCTCTAGTTGTATCATCGAGCTTCAGTAATTAAGCTACAGGTCCCTTGGCTAGGAAGGTATTTCAGTGGTAGAGCCCTTCCCTGGCATATACATCTTAGATTTCACCCCAGTACCTCTCCTCCAGAAAAGAAGCTTTCTGTTTAATAGTGGGTGTGAGCATCTCCGATGAAGTTCCACTACTGGTCGTATTAGGCAAAGGAGAACATGCTCTGATTTCCGAATTTGACTGTCCTTGCTTCAGTAACGTGAGAGAGTGGGTCTCTATTTGCAGCTCCTGAGGGCAAACACTGAAATAAGTAGAATTTAGTGGCCCAGGACACCAGTGAAAAACAATAACAGTCACTTCAGTTATACAAGTTTTCAGGATGGACTGCATAATATCATCTTTTTTGCAGGCTAGAAATAGTGGACAGTTGCAATTTATACTGAACAGTACCAGTACAGCCATAAAGACATATTTAATGATACCTGAGGCACTCTTCCATGATACCTGAGGATGTCCACGTTTTTAATCATTGAGTTGATCCCCAATTTCCACAGTGACTATTTCAAACCTTTTCTGTTGGTCCTATAGCTCTAGTGCTTTGCTTGCCCCTCCAGTCTCTGCCCAGGCACCTATTTCACTATTAAGAAAGGTCACCAGGTGGAAGCCCATAAAATTCCTGGCTTCAAGGCCTGAAAATATTTCTGAAACCATCTTTCTCTTTCATTCTCTCCTCTTTGGGATGTATTTTCCATCTGTACTTTAGAGCCTCTTGTATCACATCTAGGTTTATATCATTTTCTCCCATCCATCCATCCATCCATCCATCCACCCATCCATTTTTCTATCACCTTTCCCTTTCTCCCTCTCTTTACCTTCACTGTCTTTTTTCATAGAGAGAAATGGGTATTATCAAGGCATTTTCATGTCACTGTAGCTTGTTATAATTCATCTCTCTCCCCAACTGTCCTCCCTCATATTGCTTGTTGGCCTCTGGTTGCAACTTTTCTTCTCCCAAATAAGCTCTGCTTTTAAACATGCCTTTCATTCCATTGTGGCCTTTACTTGTTTATTTTTCTTTCCTCCATTCTCTTTGGTTCTTCAAGGTGAAATTTGAAGAACATGGGGTTTTTTAGACTTGCCTTCTTCACTTCTTACCTACATACAATGCACTGCTTGAACCCTTACCATGTCATGTTTGTTGTTATCATACAGTACTGACTGAAGTCACCATAATTTCTCTTTTCCTTCCACGCCAAGAATAGAACCCAGGACTTTGTGCATGTTAGTCAAGTGCTCTACCACTGACCTCCTGGGCCCCTCTGTATTTGTTGTAAAATTCAATGGAATCCATAGAGCTGTCAGTACTTGTTCTCTTAGTGTTGAAAGATTCTCTAGCCTTGATCAGCAATACAAACCACTTCAGTTTTTAAATCATTTTCTGGCTTTCAGTCTCCTGTTCAGCATACACTTTTAACACTGGCGATTCTCTTCATTATGTCCTTGGCAATCTTCTATTGCTCTATAAATGTCCTGGGGAGAGCTTGTGAGTGTTCATGGCTCCAATTATCATCTGCTTGCTTTTCTCTTTCCTGAGAGTTCATATGATTTTTTTTCTTTATACTTTACTGATTGTTCATTTCATTCTGGACCATTTTCAATCACAAGATTATATCCAGCACCTCAATATTCTACCACGACTTCAGCTGGTTTTTATTAAATACTTGTCAAATACAAGCTTGTTAACTAACCATAGTTCAGAGTTAGTTGACCTAAATTAAGAAAAGTTCAGTACCCTTCTTGTTTTACAACTCATATTAACTGGTTTAATAGTGTTTATTTATTTGGGTCAGTTTTGATTTATCTAATGAAAGTGTAAATTTTATCCAGAAAAAAAATCTGTTAACATTTAAAAAACACTTGAGATTCTTCCCTGTGAATAAACATATTAAAGCTTATGCACAATAAACAGAGATGCCTGAAACTTATTTTGGGTTACCCAGGGGGCATTCTGTGATATTCTGATTCAAGGCAGCTCAAAGGTAGATTTAAGAAAACACATTATGTGGTTATCCTTCAACAACAACCATCACTATAGCCATGTAATAAAGTGCACTTTGGATACAGAATGACTATGTGATTGGAATATGGTGAATCAGCCTTGCAAATAGCCAGTTGCTCTTGGAGTGAGTTGCAATTTACTGAATGTCAAATGAATGTTAAAATGGCTACATTCATTTGTTGCACAATTACTAAATCTCTTAGAGACAGAGAGGAGGATTTTATTTAAAAAAAAGTCTTGATTTTTGTGCTTATTTTTCAGGTTGTAGAATATGGATATAATAAAAAACACAAAATACTTGTACCTTGTTCCACTGAATGAGACTCCTTAGATATGATTTCCAGATGACAATCTCGCTGAATATGTTTAGCAAGAGGAACAACGTACTTTGAAAGTACCTATCAAAGGAATTTAATCATAGTAATAAAGACTCCTGGGGTGAGGCTGGGTAGCACAATTCTGCCCTATTCACCACTACAGGTTTATTTAATATATTCTGCACAGTGATGCTTCACATAGTAGTGAAAATGCTTGATTTGGGCATTAGGATGTTTCTGATCCCCCAGGAAGCTTTTCTGCCTCAACAGGTCATAAGCTTCCATGGCTGCCTTTGATGAAGCTATTTATCTTAGTGCCGGCAGCAGGATGTTGAAAGTGTGCATATGGGAAGGTATGCAGTGGATTACGCATGCTTTTGTGCAGTCAGAATATTATTATTGACAATCAGCTTGGAGGAGATTTAATATATCCTTCTGTATAAAGCTGCTGAGTGGCCTGTCTAGAAACAATTAGAGAAATAAGAGATTATTTCATGTTAGCTCCTTGCTGCTTCTAGAGGATGCATTGGTCAGGACAGACTTCGACACCATTTCTAGTGTGCATGTAATGAAAAGTCTTGCTTGAATATTCACCCAATGGTGTATGTTTATCTGTGGTGTGGACTTCTGTCCAGAATTCATGATCAAGGTACCAAACAACTTACATAATGCCAATGGCATGGAGCCTGTATCCATTAGCTTTTGCCATGTTAGGAGCATTTCTAAACCCTGGGCACTTTAAACAACAATGAGTTATAAAAAGCATAATTCAATGGGCTGCCTGCTCTGTTCTTTTCGTGTAGACTGCCCACCTCCAATTTCTGCTTGTTCCGTTCATCAGTCTGCAGTTAGTTTGAAGGTCGGCAGATAGCTGGATGATCCAATAGACAGCCACTTCCATGGCTGGTAGTTGGCTGGCAGCTAATTAACTGTAGCATCCTTTTGTCCTCCAGAAGACTCATTAAGTCTCAATGCCATGCTGGTCTCAGTGTCCCAAACACCAATCTAGGGAAATTCTCAGTATGCAAGAACTTTCAGGCTTATGATAGGTTGTGCTGACTTTTATCCCAGATGTAAGACACAAATTCAAAGGGTAGGGGGAAAAATACTCCACAGTTGGACTGGAAAACAGGCAAGGTCAATATTGCATGATGGTGATGTAGACAATCAGGGCACATTTTTTAAATTTATCATAGGGTCATTTGAAATTTATAGTTCTTTAACATGTGCTCATCCTCACTACAGTCAGGTGAAGTAGAAACAATGATTCCTGTTTCAGAGCCAAATAAGCTGGCTTGTGGAATGTGAATGGCTTAACTAGGTAACAAAGAGTAGCATTCTTATCCCAGTGACCACAGCAGCCTATACTGCAAAAAATGGAGAAAGCCTGTTCCACTGCTACCTCTAAAAGCACACCCTCAGTATTCCAGCACTTCTTTTGGTTGGTTGTTTTTTGGTTTTGCTTGTATATCAGGCAGATCTCAACAATAACCAGAGTTACCTTAGCAGTTGGGACAATGCTGACTCCAGATTCTCTTAGTAGTTCCAATCCAGTCAGTCTGCTGAGGAATAGGGATCCATCTGCATTTTTTGTTTTAGTATTCTTGTTGTACTGGTTCTTTTTCTACGATCTTATTATATTTCCCAGACTGGCCTTGAAATTATGGTCCCTTTGACCTGGTCTGTCGAGTATTGGAATTAGCAACCTGCATCTGAGGGATTTTCATGTTCCATGGATAATTCCAAGAATCCTGATGCAAGTGTCTTGATCTTCATATGCTAAGAAACACCAGCTTATACACATTCATTATCACATTACCTCGTGCCAGCATGGCACATTCCCTGTGATAGTATAAAGGTTATATGCAATTCTTTTGGTCTGCTTTCCAGATCTCAGAGGTAATGGCATCTAGACAAGTATTTAATTGCTCTGAGGCACTATCTTGGTGTCGCCCAAATAGTGATAATAAGATAGACCTTATGGCTGATGTGAATATCAAATGCAGAGTGGAAAAGCACCAACTCCAGGGCCTAGAAGAATCTCAGCAAATACTCCTTTTCTAGGATCAGTTAGGGAGGTGAGTCTAGAAGCAGTAGAAAAAAAAAAACCTGTTTCTATAGTATATTGCAGAATTGCACTGTCAGTACTTGTAAGTGAGAAATGATGCGCCAATATTCATCAGTGCCTCAGAAGGCACGCAGGTCTATTTCATGGGGGAAAACGATCAGATTCTTCAGATGCCTACGAATCATGACGGGAAACAGTGACAGGCCTGGTCGGCAACAGCTGTTGTCATTAGAGACCAGCTATATGCATAAGAGGCACAGAAGGGCCGGTCATGCCTCAACCCCTCCAGCCTTTTCCAAATTACTGCAAATGCTGGTGTCAGCACTCTTGTCTGTACATCCCCAGACAATGACAAAATGTATAATGATTCTATATTAAGCCTTGGCCTTACTTGAGTGAATTGGGACCATGTGGGTGGAATTCCTATAAAATATTTGCTTGCGATAATATATAGGGAGGTTCTAATCTATGGCATGTAGTCTATTTCCAGATCCTGTGGGGCTTTGATTTGAAGCTTCTGTGTTGAAGTGATGTGCTAATGGCTTATTTCTTGCAGCCTTAGCGTTTCAGCGCTTCCTTCCCAGCTTTTTGTTTCTTTGCCCATTATCCCTCCATCCAGCTCATATACATGTCTGCTCGTCATCACGTTGTCTTGGGAAATTTTGTTTATTTCATTGCTTTGTTCTTTCTGTCTTTTTTCCTAAAAGTGAAACAGCGTCCTTTCTTACCTAAAATAAATCAGAATGGACTTTGTGATACATGGCACCTTCCTTTGGTTTTACAGACTGCACGTTTCTGTCTGTGGTTGTCATCTCTACCAGTAGATGGAGCACATTTCTTATGTTAGATCACACTGCAGCTCAGGATGGGGAATTCCCCCCTGTCTGTCAGGACTTTGCCCTCCCAGCAGTAAAATAGGAGTTGGAAGCTGGTGTAATACAAAAACAAACCTTCTAATCTTGACTAGACTGCAGCATATACTTTTCTGACTCATGGCAGCAATGCAGATCTTAACAGCAACTGATGTAATATGCGCTACCTAAGCAATAATGAGAGTTTCGTGCAGGCATGCATACTTGTGTGGTCTCGGCACCTTTGAAGAACTAGAAGCTTTGTGTGAGAGGTATTCTTTCTCCTCTTCTATTCTTTCTTCCCTTCATTCTTTATACTCTTTCTCTTGTTGGCAAGGCATTAGGGAAGCACACAGGACAGATGCTTGTCTACTGTAAATGTGTGTTTTGTTAGAGCTGAGTGGAAGAAGAAAACATACTACTGAAAGCAATGGGGTTCAGGTTAAAAAAAAGGGGATCACAATGTGACTTAGGACAATTTGATCAGACGTTTGTCATAGCTGCTGTCATCAACACTGTTACAAAAAAAAAGTCACTCCTTTATAATGGGCTCTTGGCTTAAAGACTTTGTAGATTTTGCTTTAACTAAAGGTGCCAAAAAAAAAAAAAAAACCCTATCAAACAACTGAATCCATCTTTTTCATCAAATCGGCCAGCTGTTTTAACTTTGTACTTGGAAGTGAGGATGCAAGCCTCAGCTTTTGAATGAATTTGCTCCATATGTTGGCTGTTGTACCATCAGGCTGTATGTTTGGGTGCTTCATACATAGAGATTCCAGAGATCCATTCAGATCAACTGGGATGGACAAAATATCCAACAAATTCCTGGGTTCTGTGGCTCTAGAATCATTTAGCTTGCAGTTCAGGAAATTGCATTAGAATCACTTTCCCCAAGTGAGCTTCTTATATCTGACATTTGAGACACTAAGACTAAAGACAATGATAATCTTCATTCTCTTGGGCACCTCCCCTGTTTTGCCTGGGCCTCCTTTACTTCCTACCACCAATGTAGGGAAAGCAGAGCTAAGGTTCCTTGCAGACCTTAGGGCTAGGAACCAGTAAAAGCAAATAATTCTCTTTAGTTGAAAGGGAAGGCTGGAATTTCCTTTTGTGGAAATAATGAAATGTGTATTACTTCAAGCTACATATAGTGGTAATTATACAAACTAATCCCAGCACGAGACAGGAGGATCTGGATTTGTAGGTCAGCCTATACTACTTAGCAAGATCTATCTCAATAAAACTAACAAGCAACAAGGAATGGCTCCTTTGAACAAATGCCTACATTTTTGTCCCTGCATTTCGTGTAGACAGGAGCAATTTTGGGTCAAAGTTTTGTAGGTGGGTTGATGTCCCCAACTCTACTCTGGGGGTTCCTGCCTGCTACAGGAGGTGGCCTCTTCAGGTTTCATGTCCCCACTGTTAGGCATCTCAGCTAAGGTCACCCACATTGAGTCCTGGGAGCCTCCTCCATTCTGGGTGTCTGGGACTTTCTAGATGTCACCCCCCMCCCCCCCACCCCGGCAGCTGCATATTTTCATTTCTTCTCCTGGCCCTCTGGGGCTGTCTCATGTCTCCCCTCACACCCGAGCTCCTCCCTACTTTCCCTCCCTGTCCTCCCTCCTACCCAGCTCCCTCCCTCTGCCTCTCATGACTATTTTGTTCCCCCTTCTACATGGGATTGAAGCATCCTCACTTGGGCCTTCCTTCTTGGTTAATGTCTTACAGTCTTTTACCATGATCACTTTCATTTGAATCAGGCCCCTGTTCTAATCATTTTGGATCAGCATATGCCAAGTAATTTCACATCCTTCAAATGATGCTGTATAAGAATTCTTCCTTCCTTAATAAAATTAATAAATCCTACACAGTCATTCCATTGGTTTAGATCCAAGTTACTTTTAGACTACTGCATGTAGGAGCAATGCCATGTCTGTGGTAACTATGTCTGCTTCATTTCTCTCTGTATCGCTAATTTATCATCTACCTCTTAAACAAAATGCATAACTTCCAGAAGCTTGTTTTCTCTATTGAAAATAGATATTTTTCATACAATATATTCTGTTTACACTGTAGAGTTCCCCTCTCCCAACTTTCCCCTGATTCTCTCCACCCACCTAAACCCACACTTTTTCTTTCTCTCTGTCTCATTAGAACACACATTGGAATCAAAAAATGATAATAAGATAAAATTTTCAAAAACTGGAATAGAGCAAAACAAACTAAGGATATTGACCGATGGTAGAGTTCTTGTCTAAAGCCTCTTACATTCCATAGATTACTTCATCATAGTCAATCTCCATCCCAGTGTCACACTCGTGCAGGCAGGCAGAGGGGTCCCCCATAGAGACCTGCTTGGTGCCAAATGGCACGGGTCGAACACACGGCAGTCCTGAGACAACCCTAGACTCCCAGGGGCACTACATGCCACTAAGGTGAGCAAGTGAGTGGTAGAGAGATGGAAAAGAAGAGAATAGATGTGTGCACAATGAAGAGGCAGATCTGGACACTTGATGGTAGTAAGGAACAGCCTAATGTGAGGATGCCACCTAAGGCTACCTAAGGTCATGGTGAGGTCCTGTGAGTAGCCTGTGCTACTACTGAGGGTTCTGCCTGGGTCTGTGGCTCTGCAGCAGTGGAGATATATTACCACCAAAGCCAGGCAGATGCCCCTGGACTAAGCTGCTGCCTGGGACCATGTTGCTGGGGGCTGTGCAGAGCTGGCTGCATCCCTCGCCTAGGCATTGTGAGAGAACTGGCCCCACTCTCACCAGCTGCAGTACTAGGGAGAGCAGGCCCCACACCTCATGCCTGAAGCACAGCAGAACTGGCCCTGATTGCAGGGGTTGTGGGCAATCCAGCCCTGTAGGTGTGAGCATGTGAGAGCTGGCCCTGCAACTTTTCTACTGTGGTTTGGAGTGGACAAGGAAGAGATGCCCTCACCCACTCACCTATGGCAGGCAGGAAAGCTGGCGGCCCTGAGTTCCTGAGATGAGGAGAGCTGGCCTTGCTCCTCACCAGCTGCAATGCTTAGGACAGGCCTTGTGCCTCGCCTAGGGAGCACAATAGAGCTGGCCCTGTTGGAGTGTGCACCAGTGAGCTGGCCCTTATGGCATGAAAGCTGGAGAACTGGCTCTGTCCCTTGCTGGCTACAACATTGGGTGAGCTAGCCAGGGTGGTGCTGGAGAGCTCACCCTGGTGCTGTGGGTGAGGGAGAGCTCAGCTACCACCCAGGCCCAAATCCAGGGCTTTGAGTAGGCCCACTCTAACACCTGCCCGATGCATAATCTGAGGGAATGAATGAAAGGGCCAGTCTTTCTGTTCCAAAGCTGAAGGTTCTCTATGACACAGGACAACAACAAGACATCTGAGAGGAGTTACAGTGAGGATCCAGTATTGCTAGTGTAACAGGAGCCAGAGGCCTCAAACCAGACCAAAACTCATTGCTTTGATCATTAAAGAAAGTGATCAGTAATGGGTATATTGTGGGACACACGATCACACACACTACAGCTTCCACAATGAGATTTTTTTCTTTTTTGAGGGTTTGCAAAAGGACAGGAAGATGGGGGGTTATTGGGGTGAAGGATGTGAAATTTACAAAGAATCGATAACAAGTTTTTAAATATGAAATCGTTTGGTGTCTTGACTGTGGTGGTGGTTTCTCAAACACTATAATACAAACAAGGGAAACTGGGTGCATGCATGAAGTCAGAGTATGGTCTGAAGTATGATATGTAGTTTATGCCCTGGCTTTGATAACATGTTATTGTTTTGTAACATGTCACCATTGGAGGGAGCTGTGTGGCATGTTCATTGACCTGTACTACTATTTCTAGCTTCCTGTAAATCTACAATTATTCAAAAATCAAAATTTGTGTTCTCTAGGATAATCAAGAGGTTGGGTAGATGACTTAGATTATAAAATTACTGGCATATAGGAGATAGGACCTGAATTCAGGTACTCGGCACCACATAGACCAGTTCAGATCCCGGAGCTTATTTGTCAGCCAGCCTAGCTAATTGGTGAGCTCCAGGCTCAATAGGAGACACTGTCTCAGTCAGTAAAATGGAGCACAATTAGGGAGGATTCATGACTTTGACCTCTGGCCTATACACATGTGTATGCACAAATAATACCAATCCACAATACTAAGCATAAATTGAGTTGGTAAAATGGAAGGAAGAGCCTTCCATGATATAAGATTCCATTGTCTGGATAAAAACTAGATTTTTGAAGGGTCATAAGATATAAAATATTTTTAACATAAAAATCACCAATATGGAGATTTTCATAATACTGTTATTAGGTCTATTCATGACTTTTCTCATCACTATAACACAGTGCTTGACAGAAGCAACATCGGTTCTTGTTTGTCTTTCTTGAGCTGGCTATGTGTCATTATATTACCAGAATGGAATTTTTTACATTCAATGTTGAAATTCTTGTCTGATCACATGTATTTTCTCCTCATTATACATGAGTTTAATTTTCTGAACACTTTAAGTGCTAGGAAGTAATGATCAGGTGGCTTTGTAGTCCAATTTTAATCACCGAGAGTTAAAAGTGGATGGTAGTGTCAAACAGCTTTAAAAAGTCACCAAGAGTTGTATTTAGCAGAAGGACAGCTTAAAAGAGCAAGAGAGCAATTCAGCCCTTAAGCGGAGACCTTATTTATATGTCACATTTCAGCTGAGAGGAGATTTTATGACCAAATCTTAGAGCTTTAAAGATGAAGTCTATAATATAAACATGCTAGCAGCATTAACTGAATGGCACAAGGGGAAGCTGGTGCAAACCTCTATTTATTATGCTGGTTCTCTTCTGCGTGAAAGACATTTCTGTAGTCAGGGTAACAGTTCCTCACCTGTGAACTTTTAGGGAGGCTACTACTGCCATGCATAAAAGCAATATATAAGCCTTAATGTATGTTAACCCCCCAACACACCCAGAATGTATTCAGCCTTTAGATTCAAGAATGAGCTTTGCATACCCTTTGTTTTAATAAGATTGTTACAGGTATGGGATGGGCAAGTAAAGGTTTTGTTCTGATTTTCCCTGGCTATTCTTCCAAAAAGAGTAAATGACTGAGACCCATTGTTTTTTTTTTCTTCTTGAATTAGAGCTATATCAGGTTGGTTAAAGTGAAATGAAATACCAGGCAACGAAACTAGCAAAGGCTCCATCAATGACCTGCTTTCTATAGACTCAGCTTCCAAACACTGTACCTTCTGTTATCTACTCTCATCTCCAACCACCTTTCTCCTATTCTTTCTTGTCAGTTCTTACTCATCTCTCAAAATTTAGCACAAAAGTTACTTTCAGAACCTAAGGATTGGATCAAATAATTTCATTATACCACCCCCATCCTGGATTTCTTTTCATAGTCCTTATTAAAGATTCAATTAACATTGACTAATAGTTTTCATATTATACATTCTTTACCATTCTATGATACAATGCTGAGACAAAGGCCAATAAAACTCCCAGTGCCAGGCAAGGAACACATTCTTTCAAGTACATAGGCTGTTGCCATTGCTTTTTGTTGTCTCCTAGAACTTGAAGATACGTCCCTATTGCTGAAGACATCATACTTAATTCATAGAGTTGAAGGAATTGTTATRGATTTGGTCTGGCAGTTTCCTGCACCCACCAGAGAACTAGTTCTCATAATACTAGAAGGTACTAAGCTACCCAGCGAGAAAAATTATCAACAGTTCTACCTACTGGTTAAACCTGAGAACAACAATAATAATTAGCCTATTAAAGTATCCCCAGTACTGCTATGGTGGCACTTACATATTGGGACTAGCCAACAGCTGTCTAAACAATATGTATGCCTACTGAATACAAGGGACTCGTGTCTGGTACTGTAATCCTAGCCAACTACCTATGGCTGGAGAGTATAGATCCCTCATGAGAACTTACTACTGCCACTTTCCTAAACCAATATAATCTCAGTGTATTCTCAATACTTATATTCATACTCATAGATAAGTGAGGCTCTTACCCTTCATAAAAGAAGCATTTTTTGATAAAAATAAAATATTACAGAAATCCAAAACTGTTCAAAATGCATAAAATAAATGACCATGGGGTTTCCAGCCTCAACTGGGGAATTTATAACACCATCCATCCTCCTGAAGCTCAAAAAGCACTATGAAAAGGGACAGAAAGAGAGAAGTCAGAGATAATTAGGGCAACTGCTAAGTGATAGTGTCTTCTAGACATGACAAAGATGCTATCTATGCACAGGACCTCTTAACAAGATGGTTGCCTGCATAAGAGCTACAAAGAACCACACTAGTGGATATGCCAGTGTGGATAGGGAAAGTTTTAATGGTCCACCACTAGATCAAAATCCATAAGGAGTCAATAACTGCTAATGGAGAGGTTGCTTCCATTAGGGACAAGTTTCCTAATCCTAAGTGGTTAGCCCTAAACAAGTTGACACATGTACAATGTTAGTTGGACTTGGCATGTTATGTGTATATGCATATGTGTGCACACATCTATGTAACAACATAATTATAGAAGAAAATGAGGAATTCAAGAGTTGATGGTGGAGGGAACATGGGAATATTTGGGAGGATACTGTGGAAATGCTATAAATACAATGCATTCATGAAGGAAATTCTTTAAAAAATTAAAAATCATAAGGGACAATGGGATTATTCTGCATCAATGTTAAAGTAGATAGTCTATTTTGGAAGTGAAGTCAAGGAAATAGGAGCTCGAAGCAACTATTTGAGTCATTACATTACAGTCACAGGCAGGAATCAGTGAGGGATAAAAGCATGCTGTGTGTGACTCAGGACCCATGCTACACTAACAATAGTCTAGGTTTGTCAGCATGAAACAGTGCCACCCCAATAGCCAGGTCTTCACACCTCAAATAACTTGATGAAGAAAATTCCCCCATAGGCACACACAGAGGCCCATCTCCCAGGTGATTCCAGATTCTGTCAAGTTTACAATTAGTACTAACCATGACAACTGCATATGAGGCCTAGGACAGAGACATATTCAACTTATCCAGATCTGTTATTCCCAGTACCCAACAAAGAACCTGATATACAGTTCATATGCAACAAATCTTCATTGAATAAATAATGAAAGGGCTGAGGGCATAGCCCAGCTGAAAGAGTACTTGCCTGGTATGTACAAGGACCTAGATTCAGTCCTTAACATGACAAGGAAATAAAAGAGAAGACTAGAAGAAAAGAAGGAGGCAGACGATGAGGAGAAAAAGCAAAAGTAGAACTAGGCACTTTGCTAGAGATCATGCTAGACATTTATGAAACATTTTTAAATGTTTCATAAGGTATGCCGTGTAATTGGAACTACAACTTGAAGAGGTAAGTATTATGCTCATTTTACACATAGAAATCTAAAGCTTCTAAAGTTTCAGAAAGTTAGTCACAGTTACATAGCTGGTAACATTTTCAGTTACATAATGAATTCTTTCCCATTTATTTTTGCTGTCTTCTCCATCTTTCTGTATCTCTACTTATTCTTTCTTTCTGGATAAAGTTCCTGATATAAACACCAGAGAGAAATAACTTGATTCTGGATTCTCTTTGAGGGTATTGCTCTCTTGGGAAAGCTGCCTGTGGATTGGGTATTTGGAAGAATGAAGAGCAGATCAGGTTACCTTACTCTGGCCTTCAACATATCATGGTGGAAGCTGATATGTGTCAGGGTCATGTGCACTGACCGGTTCGAAAGAGCTCTTCTCTTCATTCTAACATATATATGTGTGTGTGTGTGTGTGTGTGTGTGTGTGTGTGTGTGTGTGTGTGTGTGTGGTAATATATATACACATATATATGTTAATACTCTTTTGTCTTTTAGATACAGGATAACATTTTTTAAAAATCTGAGTCTAAAATTTCCCTTTCAATATATCTATATAAATATCATACTATAATTTTAAATACAGTCTCATAATACTATTGAAAAGAAAATATGCAAACACCATATTGGCAAGGTTTCAGTTATTTTCCGAATGTGACTCAGTCCACCCCACACTGATGTCACCTTGTGTTATCCTCATGATGATCATGGTTTAGCAGTTTCAAAGTGTATGTGCTCCATACCAAGTTGGCTGTGGAAACTTTCTCTGTGGCATTTGGAAACACATTAAAATATGCATCTTGACTTCTTATCCTCTTCACACCCTCTGCATTTCCCTTTTGGGTAGCTCAGAGGGGGTGGTGAAGTGAGAAGAAAACTAGCCCAAAGAAAGAAAAACAGAATTTTAGTGCCATTAGAAAACAACATCTAAAACAAAATCTATTATTCTTACTTCAGATTCTGGTWCTTAGTTCAGATTGTATTTGTGGGTCTTTTTGATATGCTATTGTGTTTAACAGTGATTTTGTGTCTAGAAATGTTCTCATGTTTAATCTCTCCTTATGACGGTTTTTGTATCCCTGCTGTTCTATTTGAGGCTTTTTAAAAAGATATTTGCTTTAATTACATTGCAAATGCTATCCCCTTTCCTAGTTTCCCCTCTGAAAACCCCCCATCCAAGCCCCCTCCCCCTGCTCACTAACCCACCCACTCCCACTTCCCTGACCTGACATTCCCCTACCCTGGGGCATCTAGCCTTCCCAGGACCAAAGGCTTCTCCTCCCATTGATGTCCAACAAGGCCATGCTCTGCTGCCTATGCATCTGAAGCCATGGGTCCCTCCATGTGTACTCTTTGGTTGGTGGTTTACTCCCTGGGAGCTCTGGGAGTACTGGTTGGTACATATTATTGTTCCTCCTATGGGGCTGCAACCCCCTTCAGCTCCTAGGATCCTTTCTCTAGTTTCTCCATTGGGGACCCTGTGCTTAGTCCAATGGTTGGCTGAGAGAATCCCCTCTGTATTTGTCATGCATTGGCAGGGCCTCTCTATTTGTGCTTTAGGTCTAACTGATTTTAGACTTGTTGGTTATAATTTGCATTTTCTTTCTCTATAGAAGGACCATTGGCATTGAGTCACAAGCTCTGGGTTGAAAGTTCGACTCTGAAGGTTTAGCTTAATCCTTAGAACCTCATGTGCAAAATGAAAATAATGATAGTAACAGCTTTGCCAAGGGATAAAATGAAAAAATAAAACAAACCACAAATGTACTGAAAATGTCTTCTACTTCAGTGGCGTTTAATCCTCATAGAACTATTATTCCATAAAAATGGCACATCTTTTCCAGACAGTGAAAGGCCATGACAAAATGATAGAAATAAGCTCAGTTCAGTGTAAGAAATATAAAATCCTATCAGTTTCTTCCAGAGTTGTAGGTATCTTGGCACTGTTAGCACAGAGAATGAAGGCATATCCACTCCTCATGGCTGTGGATTATGTTCTTTGTGACTATGCTTTTATAGTGGTTGAGGTTGTAGAGAAAGGACAACATATGAAACCTTACTTGCAATATAGAAATTAAATCATAATTGAAACAGAATGAAAAAGAACTCCTTGACTCTAGATTCTAGCAATTGAAACTCAAATTTCCCAATCAAGGATGAAAAATACCTCTTGCATAAATTTTTTCAGGAAAAAATTGTTAGCTATTACTATTCATGAATGACACTATTTCATTGTATATGTCCTCTTTTGAGCAATGTTATACTTGATGCCCACCCGTTGGCACCAGTGACTTCCTGAATAACAATGTTTCCCACCTGTGGCATCTCTCTGATGTTTCTGGAAACCTTTTAGATTACAGACTTTTAAAAGCTTAACCCTCTGTCCCTTCAAACCTGCTTCTCATATGACATGGTTTGCCATGCTGTTTCACATTCTAGACTGTTCATTTGCGAATAAACCTTCAGAGCCGGACACCTTGCTCTGCACCTGTTCACACCATAGTGAGACGGGCAGTGTGGGTTCATTTACCCCAAGAATGTGGGTGCTGTAGCATTACCGAGCTGCACTGCATTTGACTTTGACAGGAACCAAAACATTTTCATATGCATATGACAAACCACCATGAACTAACTCAGTAAATAAGAGTCTAGAGAATTTTGATACAAATTACTGAAAATTTCTTATTTTCAGAGAGAAACTGAGGTGTCTAGTCACTAATAACTAGAACTCTGGGACTCCTTGACAATGTACATGTCATGTTGGTACAAAAATAGAACGGTTGTTACTAAGCTCTTATTGTTTTTCTAGATCTGTATTTTTACTCTGTCCTTGGCACGCAGATTATTCTGCATCTTCATCAGTATTCTGAGGTAAGAATGATTCCTGTTAAAAGATAAAGGTGTCATTCACTTTGAAAATGGATTTGAACCTAAGAAATCTGATTCTTGATGCCACACAGCTGAATCTTCTTGAATAATGGATATCTGGAAAATATTATGACAACTCCTTTTTTTCCTCTAAAGGATAAATATAAACTGGAACTTATATTAAAGTTTCTCTTTCTTTCCCAAGTCTCCAAGGTCATCCTATTAAACATTGTTATCTCAAGGTGATGGAGGGAGAAAGTTCCCAAATTGTCACAGTTCTTTTCTTTCTTTCTTTCTTTCTTTCTTTCTTTCTTTCTTTCTTTCTTTCTTTCTTTCTTTCTTTCTTTCTTTCTCTCTTTCCTTCTGTCTTTCTGTCTTTCTTTCTTTCTTTCTTTTCCTTCCTTCTTTTCTTCTTCTTTTCTCCTCCTCGTCCTCCTCACCCTTGCCCTCATCCTCATCTTCTTCGTCCTCGTCCTCCTCCCTCCTCCTCCTCTTCTTCCTCCTCCTCCTTCTCTTTGCAACTTTGGCCATCCTATAATTTGATTAAATGTGAACAACAGGTTTTCATGAGCTTCTATACAAATGAACACCTGCTGGACATCAAATACTCTACATATGCTTATGAGTTCTCAGATTACTCATACATTTTATATGCTTAAAATTATTTAAAACAGTTGCTTCTAAAATCATTTCTATTTTATAAAGTGTTTAAAACTTTTCCAATTTATAGTTCTTGGCAGTAACTACACAATAAGAATGAATTAAGATGTTTTAGAATATTTTCATAAGTGGACCTAATGTACAGGCAATAACATGGGATAGGAAATGGGAACATTTGAAAATCTTTTAATGGTGTTTTGTAGTTCTCTGAAGCAGAAATTCAGTTAAGTTCAATCATCCATGATGCTCAAAGCAGCATGTAGGAGAAATTTACACTACTTGTATTAGGTCACTCCTGTATATATTTAAAATAACTGAAACAGAAGTCCTAGCTAGAGCAATCAGGCAAGAGAAAGAAAAAGACTCTGAATTGAAAAGATGGAAATCAAATTGTTACTGTTTATAGATAATGTGATTTTATATATAGAAAACCTAGATTCCACCAAAAACCTCCTAGAATAAATACATGCAGCAAGACACAAGATAGAGGAGCTGAAGGGGTTAACAGCCCCATGGGAAGAACAATGATGTCGGTCACCCAGATGCCCCAGGACTCCCAGGGACTGAACCATCAACCAAGGGGTACACATGGTTTCAGCCAAAAGTGTGGCAGAGGAAGGCCTTGTCAGGCATCAGTGGAAGGAGAGGTCCTTGGTCCTGTGAAGGCTCAATAAATGCCCCAACAAAGGGAAATCAAGGGGAGGGGAGGTAGGAGTGGGTCGGGTTGTGGGGCATATACTTGGAAGCAGGGGGTGGGAGGAGGGGTTGGGGATTTTCGGGGAGGGGTGAAACCCGGAAAGGTTTTAGCATTTGAAATGTTAATGAAGATTATATTCAATAAAAATATCAACATGCAATCATCAGTAGTCTTTCAGTACATGTATGTATGCATGAGGGTATATATAATTTTCTGAAAAAAAATAATAAAAGAATTTCTACTTATAATAATTGCCACAATTAAAATACCTAAAAATAGTTTAATCGGAAGAGGTGGGTGACACATATAATGGATGCTGCAAAGTACTGGTTGTGCTGGCCACAGTAAAGTATGCCTGTATTTCCAGAACTCCTGAAGCCGATGCACAAAGATGCTGAGTTTCAGGCTAGACTGAACTATATAGTAATGTTATTTGTCTCAAAATACGAAGGGCTAGAGATGTAGGTTAGGGGTATAACACTTGTTTATTATACACTATGCACTAGGTCATGATTTCCATCCTAGGAAATTGAAGAGAATATAAAGAAATTGAAAGACATTCTGTGTTTATGGATTGCAAGGATCAATACTGTTAACATGTGCAAAATAGTCAAAGCCATCTCTATTAAAATACCAATGATTTTCTTCACAACTAGAAAAAGCAATCCTAAATTTTATATGGAACCATGTAAAAAACTCCAAATAGACAGAGACATCTTGAGAAGGAACAAACATGACACATTACAACACCTGAATGCAACATACTCTACAGAACTCTAGTAAAGAGTTTTTTGCATAAAATAGATGTATAATTCAAGGGATGGCCAAGGGAGTCTTATATTGCTACAGCCAACTGATTTGTTGTTGTTTTTACTTTGCTTGTTTGTCTATTTGTCTTTTGAGACATGATTTCTCTGTGTATCCCTGGCTGTCCTGAAACTTGTTCTGTAAAGCAGGCAGTCCTAAAACTGAGGAATCTGCATGCCTCTGCCCCCACCCCACCCCACCCCACCCCACCCTGAGTGCTGGGATTAAAGGCATGGGCCACCACTCTCCCAGCCAACCAATTTTGAACAAAGGCACCAAAGGTAAAGATCAGGGAAAGGGAAGCCTCTTCAATAAATGTGCTTGGGAAAAGTGGACTTCCAGTCTTCAGAAAACTGAAATTTGATTCCTGCCACCTCTTCCGTACAAGCATTGACTCAAAGCAGATCAATGACCTACATACAGAACCTGAAGCTACTAGAAGCAAACCCCAGTGAAATATAACAAGATATAGGTATAGGCATTTTTTGTTAAAAATCTCGAAAGCACAGGCATCAAAAGTAAAAACTGACAAATGGGATTATCTCAAACTAGTAAGTTTTCACGTAGCAGAGGAAACCATCAATACACTGAAGTAGAGGAAGTATTTTATAAAGCAGATATCTGACCAGAGGTTGATATATAGAATATATAAAAAGCCAAAAATAAAATCCCAATAGCAATAGAAGAAATGATCATTGTTTGAAAAATGGGTGGCAGAGATAAAACTGGTAGCCCACACTTTTATTCCCAGTACTTGAGAGGCAGAGGAAGACATATATCTGAGATCGAGGCCAGCCTAGTCTACACACTGAGTTCCAGGTGACTAGGGCGAGATAATGAAACCTGACTTCAGGAGAAAACTGGCTAACAGACTTAGGTTTGTATATCTTAAAGAAAGGGATACAAATGGCTGACCAAAATATGATAAAATACACAATGCTGGCGGGGTAAGATGATGGCTCAGTGTGTAGTGTGCAAGCACAATGACCCAAGTTCAAATCTCCAAGACCCATGTAAAAAACTTGACACAGAAGTATGTCCTTATAATTACAAGATTGAGGGAGCAGAGACAAACACATCCTTAGAGCTTGCTTACTAGCCAGTCTAGCCAACTTGGTGAGCTCCAGATAGAGTGACAGAGACTCTCTCAATTCAAAAGCTGTAGAGTAACTGAGGAAGATACCCAGTGTGTTGAGTCTGAGTTACACAAGTGCTGACATGCATATGCACATATATATTAGTTACTTTTTCTGATATTGTGATAAAATACCCCAACCAAAGCCAGTATCACGAGGAATGTTTATTTGATCTCAGAGTCCAGAGTATGATCCATCACGGAAGGGAACTCAGGGTAGCAGAAATGGATCATTTTGCATCCACAGTATGGAAGTAGCGAATGATGAATGTGTGTGCTTTAGCTCACTTTCCTCTTTTTAAAGAACAGGAGTGTAGCCTGGAGCATGGTATGATACACTGTGGCCAGGGCTCCTTACTTGAATTAGCCTAAACTAGACAATCCTTCAGACGTATGCCAGAAGTCCATCTCCCAGCTGATTCTGGATGTTTGTAGGGCATGTGGGACTGTGCTAGGAAATAGGCGTAAGAACTGGTTAAGTCGAATGAGCTCGAATCCTCAGGAATCTCAGAGATCTGAGAAAGGCAGGAGTCAAACCAATTACTACTTGTCTCTGTACCTGCTCTGGAACCGCTAACCATGACACCCAGCTGAGAGGACTGTGGCACTCAGTCCTGTGGCGTGCATCCCCATGTTAATGAGGCATTTTGGTACCCTAAGCCTTCGGGCAATGACCTTCCCTTCCTGTGTATTCCTTTCCTCAAGAGGTATATAATTCCTGGTTCTCCAAAAATAAAATGTGTGTTTCCATCCACCTCAATAAAACAATATGAACAAGCAGGGATTGCCTCAGAGAGATGCTTCATTAAAGATCGCTGAGGAGAACGTCTTTGCCTAAAAGAGCTGTGCCTAAGGCTCCCGAGGAAGGCTGTCTTTTTTCTAGCCCCAGTGCTTGGCCTCACTCCCAACCAGGTGGGATCCTGTTTATCCTCGGCTCTGTCTGCCTTCCATTTCCTGCCTGGCTTGTACAGCCCCTGAGGGGAAACTTAGACCTCTGACTTCCATTCCTGACTCCCTCATCGTAAGTTCCCAGAGAGGAGACCAGGATCTATAGCATTTGTCCCAGATACTGCTGTTTCCTCTTCCAGCCTGTGAGGGAAAACAAGGGCTATGGATGCCTGATCTGGACTTTTCCCTGTCTCCTCTGAGTGGCAGACCTGTCAACACCAAGGCCCTCTAGGCAGAGAGGCAGGACCTTAGTGTAACAGATGTTATCAAGTTGACAATTGAGAGTAATCACTTCTACAACACACACAC